>CM064490.1:3531745-3642774 GCA_032716605.1 Paralithodes platypus | reverse complement strand
CCACTTCTTTTGTATCCTAACCTTAGCTACCACTACATAATGATCAGACAGACCCCCTCCAATACCCCTATACACCCTAGCATCCATCACAGATTTCTTCATTCGTTCATGTATGTATATATGTATGTATATATGTATGTATATAAATTATAATGTATGTATTTTAATATTTGTTAATGTTTTATGTGAAGAACCATTGTAAAATGGAAAAATAAATATTCTGATTCTGATTCTATATCACCCTCTCCATAACACCCCCCCTCCACCCACCTATACCACCCTCTCCATAACACCCCCCTCCACCCACCTATACCACCCTCTCCATAACACCCCCCCCCTCCACCCCCCTATACCACCCTCTCCATAACACCCCCCTCCACCCACCTATACCACCCCTCTCCATAACACCCCCCCCTCACCCACCTATACCACCCTCTCCATAACACCCCCCTCCACCCACCTATACCACCCTCTCCATACACCCCCCCTCCACCCACCTATACCACCCTCTCCATACACCCCCCTCCACCCACCTATACCACCCTCTCCATAACACCCCCCTCCACCCACCTATACCACCCTCTCCATAACACCCCCCTCCACCCACCTATACCACCCTCTCCATAACACCCCCCCTCCACCCACCTATACCACCCTCTCCATAACACCCCCCTCCACCCACCTATATCACCCTCTCCTTAACACCCCCCTTCACCCCCCTATACCACCCTCTCCATAACACCCCCTCCACCCACCTATACCACCCTCTCCATAACACCCCCCTCCACCCACCTATACCACTCTCTCCATAACACCCCCCTCCACCCACCTATCACTCTCTCCATAACACCCCCCTCCACCCACCTATACCACTCTCTCCATAACACCCCCCTCCACCCACCTATACCACCCTCTCCATAACCCCCCTATACCACCCTCTCCATAACCCCCCCCCCCCTCCACCACTCTCCATAACACCCCCCCCACCCCCCTATACCACTCTCTCTCCATAACACCCCCTCCACCCACCTATACCACTCTCTCCATAACATCCCCTTCACCCCCTATACCACTCTCTCCATAACACCCCCCTCCACCCACCTATACCACTCTCTCCATAACACCCCCTCCACCCACCTATACCACTCTCCATAACACCCACCTACCACCCTCTCCATAACACCCCCCTATACCACCCTCCCCATAACCCCCCCTCCACCACTCCCTCCATAACACCCCCCTCCACCCACCTATACCACTCTCTCCATAACACCCCCTCCACCACCTATAGCCACCCTCGCCAGAACACCCCCTATACCCACCCCCTCTCCATAACCCCCCTCCACCACTCTCTCCATAACACCCCCTCCACCCACCTATACCACGCTCTCCATAACACCCCCCCTCCACCCACCTATACCACCCTCTCCATAACACCCCCCCCTCCACCCACCTATACCACTCTCTCCATAACACCCCCCCCTCCACCCACCTATACCACTCTCCTCCATAACACCCCCCTCCACCCCCCTATACCACCCTCTCCATAACACCCCCCTCCCACCCACCTATACCACTCTCTCCCATAACCCCCCCTTCCATCCACCTATACCACTCTCTCCATAACACCCCCCCTCCACCCACCTATACCACTCTCTCCATAACACCCCCCCTCCACCCACCTATACCACTCTCTCCATAACACCCCCCTCCACCCACCTATACCACTCTCTCCATAACACCCCCCCTTCACCCACCTATACCACTCTCTCCATAACACCCCCTCCACCCACCTATACCACTCTCCATAACACCCCCCCTCCACCCACCTATACCACTCTCTCCATCACACCCCCCTCCACCCACCTATACCACTCTCTCCATAACACCCCCCCTCCACCCACCTATACCACCTCTCTCCATAACACCCCCCTCCACCCACCTATACCACTCTCCTCCTACACCCCCCCTCCACCCACCTATACCACTCTCTCCATAACACCCCCTCCACCCACCTATACCACCTCTCCATAACACCCCCTCCACCCCCCGAGACCACTCTCTCCAGAACACCCCCCTCCACCCACCTATACCACTCTCTCCATAACACCCCCCTCCACCCACCTATACCACCCTCCTCCATAACACCCCCTCCACCCCCCCTATACCACCCTCTCCATAACCCCCCCTCCACCCACCTATACCACTCTCTCCATAACACCCCCCCCTCATCCACCTATACCACTCTCTCCATAACACCCCCTCCACCCACCTATACCACTCTCTCCATAACCCCCCCCCCCACCCCCCTATACCCACTCTCTCCATAACACCCCCCTCCACCCACCTATACCACTCTCTCCATAACACCCCCCTCCACCCCCCTATACCACCCTCTCCATAACACCCCCCTCCACCCCCCTATCCACTCTCTCCAGAACACCCCCTCCACCCACCGATACCACTCTCGCTCCATAACACCCCCCTCCACCCCCCTATACCACCCTCCCCATAACACCCCCCTCCACCCACCTATACCACTCTCGCTCCATAACACCCCCCCCCTCCACCCACCTATACCCTCTCTCCATACACCCCCCCTCCACCCACCTATACCACTCTCATCCATAACCCCCCCTCCACCCACCTATACCACTCTCTCCATAACACCCCCCTCCACCCACCTATACCACTCTCTCCATAACCCCCCCTCCACCCACCTATACCACTCTCGCCATAACACCCCCCTCCCCCACCTATACCACTCTCTCATAACACCCCCCTCCACCCACCTATACCACTCCTCTCCATAACACCCCCTCCACCCCCTCCATACACACTCTCTCCATAACACCCCCCCTCACCCCCACCTATACCACTCTCTCCATAACACCCCCCCTCCACCCACCTATACCACCCCTCCATAACACCCCCCCTCCACCCACCTATACCACGCTCGCCAGAACACCCCCCGGCACCCACCTATACCACGCTCTCTCCTAACACCCCCCCTCCACCCACCTATACCACTCTCTCCATAACACCCCCCCTCCACCCACATATACCACTCTCTCCATAACACCCCCCCCCTCCACCCCCTATACCACCCTCTCCATAACACCCCCCCTCCACCCACCTATACCACGCTCGCCATAACACCCCCCCCCCTCCACCCACCTATACCACGCTCTCATAACACCCCCCTCCACCCCCCTAACCACCCCGCGCCATAACACCCCCCCCTCCACCCACCGAATACCACTCTCGCCATAACCCCCCTCCACCCACCTATACCACGCGCTCCAGAACACCCCCCCTCCACCCACCGAGACCACTCTCTCCATAACCCCCCCCTCCACCCACCTATACCACTCTCTCCATAACACCCCCCTCCACCCACCTATACCACGCTCTCCATAACACCCCCCTTCACCCACCTATACCACTCTCTCCATAACACCCCCTCCACCCACCTATACCACTCTCTCCATAACACCCCCCTCCACCCACCCTATACCACTCTCTCCATACACCCCCTCCACCACCTATACCACCCTCTCCATAACACCCCCTCCACCCACCTATACCACTCTCTCCATCCATAACACCCCCCTCCACCCACCTATACCACTCTCTCGCCATAACACCCCCCTCCACCCACCTATACCACTCTCTCCCATAACACCCCCTCCACCCACCTATACCACCCTCTCCATAACACCCCCCGCCACCCCCCTATACCACGCTCTCCATAACACCCCCCTCCACCCACCTATACCACTCTCGTCCATAACACCCCCTCCACCCACCTATACCACCCGCTCCAGAACACCCCCCTCCACCCCCCTATACCACCCGCGCCAGAACAACCCCCCTCCACCCACCGAGACCACTCTCGCCATAACACCCCCCTCCAGCCACCTATACCGACTCTCTCCATAACACCCCCTCCACCCCCCTATAGCACTCTCTCCATAACACCCCCCCCCACCCCCCCATACCACTCTTTCCATAACACCCCCCTTCACCCACCTATACCACCCTCTCCATAACACCCCCCTCCACCCCCTATACCACCCTCTCCAGAACACCCCCCTCCACCCACCTATACCACTCTCTCCATAACACCCCCCTCCACCCACCTATACACCACTCTCGCCAGAACACCCCCCTCCACCCCCCTATACCACCCTCGCCATAACACCCCCCTCCACCCACCTAGACCACGCTCTCCATAACCCCCCCCCCTCCACCCACCTATACCACGCTCCATAACACCCCCCCTCCACCCACCTATACCACTCGCTCCCATAACACCCCCCTCCACCCACCTATACCACTCTCTCCATAACACCCCCCTCCACCCACCTATACCACTCTCTCCATAACACCCCCCTCCACCCACCTATACCACTCTCTCCATAACACCCCCCCCACCCACCGAGACCACTCTCTCCATAACACCCCCCCTCCACCCACCTATACCACTCTCTCCCATAACACCCCCCTCCACCCACCTATACCACGCTCTCCATAACACCCCCCTCCACCCACCTATACCACTCTCTCCATAACACCCCCCCTCCACCCACCTATACCACTCCTCCATAACACCCCCCTCCACCCACCTCTACCACTCTCTCCATAACACCCCCCCTCCACCACCCTCTCCATAACACCCCCCTCCACCCACCTATACCACTCTCTCCATAACACCCCCCTCCACCCCCCCTATACCACTCTCTCCATAACACCCCCTCCACCCACCTATACCACGCTCTCCATAACACCCCCTCCACCCACCTATACCACCCGCGCCATAACACCCCCCTCCACCCCCCTATACCACCCTCTCCATAACACCCCCCTCCACCCACCTCTACCACGCTCTCCAGAACACCCCCCTCCACCCACCTATACCACTCTCTCCAGAACACCCCCCTCCATCCACCTATACCACTCTCTCCATAACACCCCCTCCACCCACCGATACCACCCTCTCCATAACACCCCCCCCCCCTCCACCCCCCTATACCACTCGCTCCATACACCCCCCTCACCCACCTAGACCACCCTCTCCATAACCCCCCTCCACCCACCTATACCACCCCTCTCCATAACACCCCCCTCCCACCCACCGAGACCACTCTCTCCATAACACCCCCCTTCACCCACCTATACCACCCTCTCCATAACACCCCCGCCACCCACCTATACCACCCTCTCCATAAACACCCCCCTCCACCCCCACCTATACCACGCTCGCCAGACACCCCCCCTCCACCCACCTATACCACTCTAGCCATACACCCCCTCCACCCACCCTATACCACCACTCTCTCCATAACACCCCCCCTCCACCCACCTATACCACTCTCTCCATACACCCCCCCTCCACCCCCCACCTATACCACCCGCTCCATAACACCCCCCGCCACCCACCTATATCACCCTCTCCATAACACCCCCCCTCCACCCCCCTATACCACGCGCTCCATAACACCCCCCTCCACCCACCTATACCACGCGCGCCATAAACACCCCCCTCCACCCACCTAGACCACTCTCTCCATAAACACCCCCCTCCACCCACCTATACCACTCTCTCCTAACACCCCCCTCCCCCACCTATAACCACGCTCTCCATAACACCCCCTCCACCCCCCCCCTATACCACCCTCTCCATAACACCCCCCTCCACCCACCTATACCACTCTCTCCATAACCCCCCCCCTCCACCCACCTAGACCACGCTCTCCATAACACCCCCCCTCCCCCCCTATCCCGCCACCCACCTATACCACTCTCGCCATAACACCCCCCTCCACCCACCGATACCACTCTCTCCATAACCCCCCCTCCACCCACCTATACCACTCTCTCCATAACACCCCCCTCCACCCACCGAGACCACTCTCGCCATAACACCCCCCTCCACCCACCTATACCACTCTCTCCCATAACACCCCCCTCCACCCACCTATACCACTCGCGCCATAAACACCCCCCCTCCACCCCCCTAGACCACGCCGCCCATAACACCCCCCCCCACCCTCCACCCACCTATACCACGCGCGTCCACACACCCCCCTCCACCCACCTCTACCACTCTCTCCATACACCCCCCCTCCACCCACCGAGACCACTCTCTCCATAACACCCCCCCTCCACCACCCTCTCCATAACACCCCCCTCCACCCACCTATACCACGCGCTCCATAACACCCCCCTCCACCCACCTATACCACGCTCTCCATAACACCCCCCCTCCACCCACCTATACCACGCGCTCCAGAACACACCCCTCCACCCACCCTATACCACTCTCTCCAGAACACCCCCCGCCACCCACCGAGATCACTCTCTCCATACACCCCCCTCCACCCACCTATACCACGCGCGCCATAACACCCCCCCGCCCACCACCCTCTCCATAACACCCCCCTCCACCCACCGAGACCACGCGCGCCAGAACAACCCCCCCTCCACCCACCGATACCACGCGCCCATAACATCCCCCCTCCACCCACTATACCACTCTCTCGCCAGAACACCCCCCCTCCACCCACCTATACCACCTCTCCAGAACACCCCCCCGCCACCACGCTCTCTCCATAACACCCCCCCTCCACCCACCGATACCACTCTCTCCAGAACACCCCCCCGCCACCCACCGAGACCACTCTCTCCAGACACCCCCCTCCACCCCCGAGACCACCCGCTCCATAACACCCCCCTCAACCCACCTATACCACTCTCTCGCCATAACACCCCCCTCCCCGCCCCCCACCTATCTCACGCGCGCTCCAGACACACCCCCCCCCACCCAACTACACCACTCTCGCCAGACACCCCCCTCCACCCCCTATACCACTCTCTCCATAACACCCCCCGCCACCCACCGAGACCACTCTCCATAACACCCCCCTCCACCCACCTATACCACTCTCTCCATACACCCCCCCTCCACCCACCTATACCCCTCTCCATAACATCCCCTCCACCCACCTATACCACTCTCTCCATAACACCCCCCTCCACCACCCGCGCCATAACACCCCCCCTCCACCCCCCGATACCACGCGCGCCAGAACACCCCCCTCCACCCACCTATACCACGCGCCTCCATAACATCCCCTCCACCCACCGATACCACTCTCTCCAGAACACCCCCCTATACCACTGCTCTCCAGAACACCCCCCGCCACCCACCGAGCCCACTCGCGCCAGAACACCCCCCTCCACCCACCTAGACCACGCTCGCCAGCACACCCCCCTCCACCCACCTATACCACTCGCTCCATAACACCCCCCTCCACCCACCTATACCACTCTCTCGCCAGAACACCCCCCTCCACCCACCTATACCACGCGCTCCATAACACCCCCCGCCACCCACCTATACCACTCTCTCCAGAACACCCCCGCCACCCACCTATACCACTCTCTCCATAACACCCCCCGTCCACCCCCCCTATACCACTCTCTCCATAACACCCCCCTCCACCCACCTATACCACTCTCTCCCATACACCCCCCCCTCCCCCACCTATACCACTCTCTCCATAACACCCCCCTCCACCCACCGATACCACCTCTCCATAACAACCCCCGTCCACACCCCTAAACCACTATCTCCATAACACCCCCCTCCACCCACCTATACCACGCGCATCCATAATACCCCCCCTCCACCCCCCTATACCACTCTCTCCATAACACCCCCCTCCACCCACCTATACCACTCTCTCCATAACATCCCCTTCACCCCCTATACCACTCTCTCCATAACACCCCCCTCCACCCACCTATACCACTCTCTCCATAACACCCCCTCCCCTATACCACTCTCTCCATAACACCCCCCCCCCCCCCCCTCTACCCCTCTCCCCCTAACACCCCCCTCCACCCACCTATACCACTCTCTCCATAACACCCCGCCCCTGGACCACATTTTCTGTCACTCCTGTAGAAGGGACGCCCTGGACAAAATTTGAAAGTATAGTCATTCATTAAAAGTAGACCAAAAAATTTGTCCATTAACCTCTATAACTAAAAAAACGACTGGAGTAATCGAGCTAAACATGTCTACCATTTGGGAAGGGTCATCCAGGGAATAGTGTGGACATTTACATCCCATTTACTCAATCCTTTTTAGAGTTACAGAGGTTAGGTGTGGTTATTTTTGGCCTACCTCTAATGATTGGTCTACAGGACGAAATAGATGAGACTATGTACAGTACATGTTCAGGTCAAAATGAGTACTATCCCCAAACTATAACCGCTTGTCAATATCCGTTACTCCTACCCCTACCCCACCCCCCATAACATCAACCCCCCCACTCCCAGTCTCTCCATAACCCCCCTTTCCCTCCCATAATCCACCACTACCCCCCCCCTCCCTCCCCCCCCCCCCCTTAACATCACAACACCCGCCCCTTCCCTCCCATACCCCCTCTTTCCATCCCCTTCCCCATACATCCCCCCCTTCTCTCCATAACACACCCCTCCCCTCCCCATCAACCCCCCCCCCCCCAACAACACCCCTCCTTCCCTCCATACGCCCCCTCCCCCCCACTATAACTCCCCTGGCCCCCCCACCAACACTCCCTCTAACAAATAACCCCCCTCCTCACCTCACCCCCCCCCCCCACCATAACACCCTTGCATCCCATGATCAACCCCCCCTTCGCCCTTCTCCATACCATATAACCTCCCCCTCCTCGCCTCCACTCTCTCCACACCCCCACCACCCTCCACACTAGCACCAACAACACCCCTCCTCCCCTCCCCCTATCCCCCACCATAACATCCGCCCCCCCCCCCCCCATTAAGGGGGAAGGGTTTATTTTTTCGGTCGATTTTGTCTTATATTTATTATTATTTATTTTGTTATTATTATTATATTTTATTATTATTATTAGGATTATTATTATTAGGATTATTATTATTAGGATTATTATTATTATTATTATTATTATTATTATTATTATTTATTATTATTATTATAGTTATTATTATTATTATTATTATTATTATTATTATTATTTATTTTTATTATTTTTAGTTTCCTCCCTAGACCTCCATCAAGCTTGAAAATAAACATCCATTAGATCCCCCTTCTAGATTAATTTGTACATTTTTGGATAGAAAAATGTCACCGAAGGCCGGTTCTTCCACAATTACAAGCTCGCTCTCGCTCGCCAGGAAAAAAATCGACACGTAAATAGCACGAAAGGTCTTAATATTGAAAAAAAAAATGGAGCGGGTCTTAAAATCGACAAACTAATGGGGGCAAACGTCTGAAAACCTCAAAACAAATGGAGCTAAACATGAGGGAGAAGGGGGAGAGCTAGAAAATCCGACCCCCCCCCAACCCCTCCCTGTATCTCTATTAAAGTCAATTAAGCGATCCTGGTGGCGGACACAGACCCCCCCCTCCTCCCTCCCTCCCCCCCCCCCCCCCCTCCCTCCCCCCTCCTCATTCCTCCTCACTCGCCAGGGAAAAAATGGGGCGAAAGGACTTAAGATCGCCAAACCAATGGGCCAATACCCCATCCTATATCCACTCTATAACCTTCCCCTCCCTCCCTACCTTCTCATATCCCCCCACTCCTATCCTCCCCTACCCCCCCCCCCCCGCCAGCCCTCCCATACCTCACACACACATACGCACACACAGGGCGCATACACACATACCCCTCCCTCCCTCCCTCCCTCCCTCACACACACACACACACACATACCCTCTCCCATTAATCTCTCAGGGGCACAGTGTTCCCCCCGCTCTCGCCATTCCCACTAGGCTCTCCGGGTATCTCAAAGCGTGAGTAACATTATAAGTGTATTATATATATATATATATTTTTTTTTTTTTTTTTTTTTCCCCATGTGGATGAGGGAGACAAAAGGCAAAACTGCCTGTGACGAGTGCCTCCCCCAGAGTTAAAAGAGTGACAGGGCCAAATTCAAAGAACGTTAGAGCCAAAATGTCACGACACAGAGTTTGAAACAATTTAAGTCATAGGAAGAGGGAAAGATGGATTCAGGGAGAGAGTTCCAGAGCTCAGCTGTTGAATAGAAGAATGATTGGGAGTAACGTTTCACTCTTGAGTTGGGGAGTTGTACAGAGTAGGGGTGGGATTGTGTTGCAAGATGGGTACTACGTACCCTACGTAGAGGAGGTGGTATGCACTGAGAGAGCTATGAGGAACACTAATTATTGTAGTAGCGATAGAATAGCGAGAGAGATGCAACATTGCGGCGAAGAGAGAGAGATTGCAGAGAGTCGGTGAGTGGACGGGAGTTAATGATACGAAAGGCTTTCCTTTCTCCTTTGTCTAGAAGTGCTGTGAGAGAGGATCCTCCCCAATCATGTGAACAATACTCAATACAAGGACGCACAGTGCCCCTGGAAAAAGTAAATTTGTGAAGAGGTAAAGAACCCCTTGAGGCGGTTGAGCACACCCAGCTTCTGAGAGGCTGCCTAGCAAGACTGGTAATATGGTCCTTCCAAGTGAGACAGAAGAAAAAGAGACACCAAGAATATTGAGAGAAGATGAAAGATTGATTTTTGTATTGTTGAAGAATAAGGGATAGTCCGCAGGGAGTTCCTGACGGGTAGATAGATGGAGAAATTGTGTTTTGGAAGCATTAAAGGTAACAAGGTTTTCTCTGCCCAATTGGAAATAGTAGTTAGATCAGAAGATAAGTGTTCTATGACTTTAGTAAGTTTGTGTTTGAGGGATTGCTGGCTGGGGCGTTCTGGAAAACTAATTGAGTAGTGTAAGGTAGAGTCGCCTGCGTATAATGGATGGGATTGGAGGTACAGTTGAGAAGATCATTTATGAAAGTTAGAAGGATAATTGGAGATAGGACAGATCCCTGAGGAACACCAGAGTCGATAGGATTAGGAAGTGAGCAATGGTCATCCACAACCGCAGATATATATATATATATATATATATATATATATATATATATATGTATATATATATATATAATATATATATATATATATATATATATATATATATATATATATATATAATATATATATATATATATATATATATATATATATATATATATATATATATATATATATATACAGTATACTATACAGTTTATACTGTATATATATAGATAAATAGATACTGTATAGATATAGACAGATAATTAGAAATAAATAGGTAAATTGATATGGACAGAAGGGAGCTGAGCTGGTATGGTCATGTTGAACGAATGAAAGATGAAAGGCTTACAAAGAGAATATATGAGTCAGATACAAGGGGAGATAGAAGGGCAGGAAGACCACCATTGAGATGGAGAAACTGTGTAAGACAAGCTTTGTATGATAGAGGAATGACTATAGATCAGGCAAGGGAAGTGGTAATAAACAGGAATGAATGGAGAATGCTTGTGAATAGTTGAGTGAACACGTCCTCATTTGGGAGAAGGGTTCCTCAGAGCTTTCCCAGTGCATACCACCTCCTTTACGTAGGGCACGTGGTACCCGCCTTGCAACTCAATCCTACCCCTACTCTGTGCAACTCTCCAACCTGAGAGTGAAACGTTATTCTCAAACTTTCTTCTACTCAACAGCTGAGCTCTGGAACCCTCTCCCAGAATCAGTCTTTCCCTCTTCCTATGACTTAAATTGGTTCAAACTCCGGGTGTCCAGGCATTTTGGCTCGAACGTCCCTTGATTTTGCCCCTGTCACTCTTTCAACAATGGGGGCGGCACTCGCTATAGGCAGTTCTGCCTTTTGCCTCCCTCAATCACATAGAAAACAAAATATATATAGCCAGATAGATAGATAGATACTGTAGATAGATAGAAATATAGATGGTCTATATAGATAGATAGAAAGATACTATAGATGAATATATATATATATATATATATATATGGTTAGATATAGATAGAAAGATACTTTATATGTTTATATGATAGTAGCCAGAATATAAGGAATAGGACGGCGCCGGTACAGAAGGGGTTAAGGGGGAATGGTTGCTTTTCTGACCCCCCCTCCCCCCTCTCCCTCGTGTTTAGCCCCTCTCTCAGATGCAAGTGTAACCATATGGAACCACATTTCAGGCTTTGGGTGAGACCTAAGCCATACATTGGGAGAGTCTTAAGGGGAGATGGGTCGTTTTTATAGATCCCCTTCTCCCGCATGTTTATTTAGCCCCATTAGTTTTCGAATTTTAAGATGTTCGCCCCATTAGTTTGGCGATTTTAAGAACATTCGGCCCATTTCTGTCAATTTTAAGACTTTTCGTGCCATTTAGGTGCCGATTTTTTCCTGGCAAGCGATAGCGAGCCTGTAATTTAAGAGGTACCGGCCTTTGGCCTGGACATTTTTCTACCGAAAAATGTACAAATTTACCTTGAAAGGGGCTTAGGGGGTGACATTTTAA
The DNA here is from genome assembly GCA_032716605.1 of Paralithodes platypus. NCBI lineage: Eukaryota > Metazoa > Arthropoda > Malacostraca > Decapoda > Lithodidae > Paralithodes > Paralithodes platypus. The sequence continues at coordinate 3,630,351 of CM064490.1, read as the reverse complement.
GCTTGATGGAGGTCTAGGGAACAAACTAAAAACCTCTCCTTAAGGGGGGATAGTTGCTTTTCTGCCCCCCCCCCCCCCCCCCCCTCTCCCTCACAGTACGGTACGTTAGTCGAGATGGGACAGTCGCGCTAATAAGTCATGTCCCAGCTGTCATTACGTTTGGCCTCCTCTGTGCTGTATTAATGTCTGTCAGATGTTGAATAGGGTGGGTAAGTGTAGGAACATGTTTGTATATTTCACTCTTTCTGTGCTGAATTAATGTCTGTCAGATGTTGAATAGGGTGGGTAAGTGTAGGAACATGTTTGTATATTTCACTCTCTCTGTGCTGTATTAATGTCTGTCAGATGTTGACTAGGGTGGGTAAGTGAGGGAATAAGTTTGTATATTTCACTCGCTCTGTGCTGTATTAATGTCTGTCAGATGTTGAATAGGGTGGGTAAGTGTAGGAACATGTTTGTATAGTTCACTCGATATGAAGAAATGGAGCTTAGATATTGCGGATACCAATTATTGATCAAAATATACTTGGTGCCGAGACATCACTTATTAGCGCGACTGTACAAATGTTTCTCTCAGATCCAAATGTAAACATATGGAAACGTTTTTCAGGCTTTGGGTGAGATCTAAATTTAGTGAGGGAAGTCTTAAGGTGAGATGGGTCGTTTTTCTAGATCCCCTTCTCCCTCATGTTTAGCCCCATTAGTTTTCGGATTTTAAGATGTTTACCCCATTAGTTTGTCGATTGTAAGACCTTCTGCCCCATTTTCTTGTCAATATTAAGATCTTTCGTGCTATTTAGGTGTCGATTTTTTCCCCTCCGAACGATAATGAGCCTGTAATTTTGGAAGAACCAGCCTTTGGCCGGGACAATTTTCTACCAAAACATTTATATATTAATTTAGAAGGGGGATCAAATGGATATTGTTTTAAGTTTGATGGAGGTCTAGGGAGATTATATATATATATATATATATATATATATATATATATATATATATATATATATATATATATATATATATATATATATATATATATATATTGATAGATAGATAGATAGATAGCGATAGATAGATAGAGAGAGAGAGAGAGAGAGAGAGAGAGAGAGAGAGTACAAAGGAGTACAAAGGAAATCAAGCAACAACAGATCTAGTGACCCTTCTAGGTTGCTTGTCCTCCAAAACACTGAGGATCAAGTGTCCAAACAGTGGTTTAGAGTGGGTAAGGGAACATTGGAAAGGGAATTACTGCCCTGGAACTAATGTCCGTGGCAGGATTAGGAAGTTAGTAGGGGACAGATGGGTTAGTAACTGAGGGGGGGATAAAATAAAGTTATTCATTTACAAACGCAGTCAGTCGCGGGTTTGATGCGAGATATTTGTCTAGGCGGAGTTTAAATGAATCAACGGTGATGCAGTCTATAACGTTTCGGGGAAGCCCATTCCACAAGTTGACAACTCGATTGAAGAAGAAATTCTTAGATTCGTGTGAGTTAAAAGATTTACCAATAATTTTGCAACCGTTTCCCCGCGTGTAATTAGATTGGTCGATAGTGAAGTACTTACTACAGTTCATATTGGATGCCTTTGATGATTTTGAACACTTGAATTAAGTCACCTCTTAATCTGCGCTGGGTTAAAGGAAATAGATTTAATTCTCTAAGACGCTCTTCGTATGGTTTGTTCTTTAGGCTAGGTATCATTTTGGTAACTCTACGTTGAACTCGTTCTAGCTTGTTTATATCTTTTTGGTAATAAGGGCACCAGGATTGAACGCAGTATTCCAGAAGAGGGCGGACTAATGAATTGTAAAGGGTTAGGATAACTTCTTTGGATTTATGCTCAAATGACCTGCCTATAAAGCCAATTATTTTGTTTGCCTTCTTAACAACTTCTGAACATTGTTGACTCGGTTTTAGGTTACTCGATATTGTTACTCCCAGAGAGAGAGAGAGAGAGAGAAAGAGAGAGAGAGAGAGAACCAGCCAGTGTAGGCGGAGGTGGGTGCTCTACTGGTGACCCTCTAGGTACGTAGCCCCCGTAGCGGTGGCGTAGTATTGTAATCAGTGTGTGTGTGTCTGTCTGTGCACTAAAACTGTATGGTGGTGTCTATAGACTATTCGTTGCAAGTAGGCGAACAATCATGACCTCTATCCTCTCTAACTCTAAAAGGGCCAGAGCAAATTGGCTGCACATTTCCACACCTATTCTCTGGCTGGCTAGATGGATGGGACTGGTGGTACAGTTGAGAAGATCATTTATGCACATTAGAAAGAGAATGGGAGATAGGACAGAGCTCTGAGGAACACCGGAGTTGATAGGATGAGGAAGTGAGCGATAGCCGTCCACAACCGCAGCTATGGACGGCTGGAAAGGAAATTAGAGACAAAGGCACAGATGGAGGGATAGAAACCGAAGGAGGGCAGTTTAGAAATTATAGATTTGTTCCAGACTATCCAAGGCCTTCGATATGTCTAGTGCAACAGAAAAAGTCTCACCGAAGTCCCGAAAGTTGGATGACCAAGAGTTAGGAAGATATGAAAGAAGATCACCAGTAGAGCGACCCTTAAGGAAACCATACTGGCGATCTGAGAGCAGATTATGAGAAGAGAAATGCTTAAGAAATTTGGAAGCAAGAATAGTTTCAAAAACTTTAGAGATACACGAGATGAGAGCAATTGGACGATAGTTGGAGGGTTGAGAGCGGTATATATATATATTATGTGTGTGTGTGTGTGTGTGTGTGTGTGTGTATGTATGAATGAAAGCTATATATATTGTATGTATTTATGTACAGTATGTGTAAGTGTATGTATGTGTATGTACAGTATGTAAGCTAGATATGTATGTATGTATATGTATGTACGTAAGCAGGGCCGTGAACGTAAAGGAAGCGGCCACTCTGTGTATACATGACCATTAACACCAGTTATCCTGTCCACACCACCCACACCACCACCACCACCACCACCACCACCACATCCCGGATCACTAGCGCTCGCCAACATAAAATCCACACATAAATGACACGAATGACAAAGAATGACACGAATGACAAAGCAAAGATGCGAGTGGTCTTAAGGGGGGTGACCTGCTTTTTTTATTTCTGTCCTTTTCTCTCTTTCTCTGGCTTGTAATCTAGCTTGGCATCTAGCCAAAAACCTCTCCAACAATTTCTCTTCCTCGTCTTTCCCTCCCCTTTCCCACTCTGATGGCACAACCATCACTTCTTCCTCTGACAAAGCTAAACTCTTCGTTCAAACTTTTGCTAGAAACTCCACCTTGGATGATTCCGGTGCTATTCCTCCCTCTCCGCCCTCCTCTCTCTTACTTATGCCTAATATCCTAATCTCTTCTAAAGATGTACTTTCTACCCTCTCTGGGCTTAACACTAATAAGGCGTACGGTCCGGACAGTGTTCCTCCTGTTGTTCTCAAAAACTGTGCTTCCGTGCTGACTCCCTGCCTAGGCAAACTCTTTCGTCTCTGTCTATCCTCTAACGTCTTCCCTTCATGCTGGAAGTTTGCTCACATTCAACCTGTCCCAAAGAAGGGTGACCGCTCTCAACCCTCCAACTATCGTCCAATTGCTCTCATCTCTTGTCTTTCTAAAGTTTTTGAAACTATTCTTGCTTCCAAATTTCTTAAGCATTTCTCTTCTCATAATCTGCTCTCAGATCGCCAGTATGGCTTCCTTAAGGGTCGCTCTACTGGTGATCTTCTTTCATATCTTACTAACTCTTGGTCATCCTCCTTTCGGGACTTCGGTGAGACTTTTTCTATTGCACTAGACATATCGAAAGCCTTCGATAGAGTCTGGCATAAATCTTTAATTTCTAAACTACCCTCCTTCGGTTTCTATCCCTCCATCTGTGCCTTTGTCTCTAATTTCCTTTCCGGCCGTTCCATAGCCGCGGTTGTGGACGGCCATTGTTCACTTCCTCACCCTATAAACTCCGGTGTTCCTCAGGGCTCTGTCCTATCTCCTATTCTCTTTCTAATTTTTATAAATGATCTCCTTAACTGTACCTTAATTCCCATCCATTCATACGCAGACGACTCAACCTTACACTACTCCATTAGTTTTTCAGAACGCCCCAGCCAGCAATTCCTCAACGACAAACGTAATGAAGCCATAGAACTCTTAAATTCTGATCTAAATACTATTTCCAATTGGGGCAGAGAAAACCTTGTTAACTTTAATGCTTCCAAAACCCAATTTCTCCATCTATCTACCCGTCAGGATCTCCCAGCGGACTATCCCTTATTCTTCAACAATACAAAATTCAACCCTTCATCTTCTCTCAATATTCTTGGTGTCTCTTTTTCTTCTGCTCTCATTTGGAAGGACCATATTACCAGTCTTGCTAAGGCAGCCTCCCAGAAGCTCGGTGTGCTCAACCGCCTTAGGGGGTTCTTTTCCCCTGCACAGCTTCTTGCTCTGTACAGGGGCATAGTGCGCCCTTGTATTGAGTATTGTTCACATGTCTGGGGAGGTTCCTCTCACACCGCTCTCCTAGACAAAGTTGAAAGGAAGGCCTTTCGTATCATTAACTCCCGTCCACTCACCAACTCTCTGCAGTCTCTCTCTCTCCACCGCAATGTTGCATCTCTCTCGTTATTCTATCGCTACTATAATAATCAGTGTTCCTCAGAGCTATCCCAGTGCATACCACCTCCTTTACGTAGGGCACGTGGTACCCGTCTTGCAACTCAATCCCACCCCTACTCTGTGCAACTCTCCAACCCAAGAGTGAAACGTTACTCTCAAACTTTCTTCTACTCAACAGCTGAGCTCTGGAACTCTCTCCCAGAATCAGTCTTTCCCTCTTCCTATGACTTAAATTGCTTCAAACTCCGTGTGTCCAGGCATTTTGGCTCGAACGTCCCTTGATTTTGGCCCTGTCACTCTTTCAACTATGGGGGAGGCACTCGCTATAGGCAGTAATGCATTTTGCCTCCCTCAATCACATAGAAAAAAAAAAAAAAAAAAACATTCGGCCCCATTCAGCCAACTATTTTAAGACGTTTATCCCCATCTGGGTGTCGATTTCTTCCTGGCGAGCGATAGCGAGCCAGCATTATATGAAGAAATCCGGCTTCGCCGGAAACATTTTTCTATCGAAAAATGTACAAATTTAGCCTGCTGTCAAACAAAAATAAAAAATATGCTGGCTCGCTACCGCTCACCAGTAAAAAATTGACACCTGGATGGGGATAAACGTCTTAAAACAGTAGGCTGAATGGGGCCAAATGGATAATAATAATAATAATAATATTTATTCAGTCAGCAATTTACAGAGTTGGTACCACATAGTTTGTTACAAATATGACATGTACCAGCCTTGCATAATATGACATGTACCAGCCTTGCATAATATGACATGTACCAGCCTTGCATAATATGACATGTACCAGCCTTGCATAATATGACATGTACCAGCCTTGCATAATTCCAACTAAGGATAGCCCAATAAGGCCGTTAGGCGTATTTCCATTGGGCCAGAGAAAGATAGAAAATGGATACAAGCCAGAGAAAGAGAGAAAAGGACAAAAATAACACAAAACAGGTGACCCCCCTTAAGTGAGATAGTTGGAAGCCTGTTAATTGCTGGAGGTCCTTTATAAACTGAATATAATCGTCGAATAGCAGCCACATTACAGTAGAAAGGATATCACCGGTACTGTACTGGATGGATTAACCCTTTCACGTTTTTATGACGCAGATGTTGCCAGATTAGCAATAATAAATAGAGTTCTCTCACTCTTATAATTACCTCCAAAATTAATGTTCTGCCCACAGCTAACTCAAAGACAACTGCAGAGGTTGAAGTAACTAAACTAAAGGTTTGTAAATACCCCTGATGGTAACAAAGGCTTTAAAGTATCCCCAATAGGCTCAACACAGCTAACTCAAAGACAACTGCAGAGGTTGAAGTAACTAAACTAAAGGTTTATAAATACCCCTGATGGTAACAAAGGCTTTAAAGTATCCCCAATAGGCTCAACACAGCTAACTCAAAGACAACTGCAGAGGTTGAAGTAACTAAACTAAAGGTTTCTAAACACCCCTGATGGTAACAAAGGCTTTAAAGTATCCCCAATAGGCTCAACACAGCTAACTCAAAGACAACTGCAGAGGTTGAAGTAACTAAACTAAAGGTTTATACATACCCCTGATGGTAACAAAGGCTTTAAAGTATCCCAATAGGCTCAACACAGCTAACTCAAAGACAACTGCAGAGGTTGAAGTAACTAAACTAAAGGTTTCTAAATACCCCTGATGGTAACAAAGGCTTTAAAGTATCCCCAATAGGCTCAATACAGCTAACTCAAAGACAACTGCAGAGGTTGAAGTAACTAAACTAAAGGTTTATAAATACCCCTGATGGTAACAAAGGTTTTAAAGTATCCCCAATAGGCTCAACACAGCTAACTCAAAGACAACTGCAGAGGTTGAAGTAACTAAACTAAAGGTTTATAAATACCCCTGATGGTAACAAAGGCTTTAAAGTATCCCCAATAGGCTCAACACAGCTAACTCAAAGACAACTGCAGAGGTTGAAGTAACTAAACTAAAGGTTTATAAATACCCCTGATGGTAACAAAGGCTTTAAAGTATCCCCAATAGGCTCAACACAGCTAACTCAAAGACAACTGCAGAGGTTGAAGTAACTAAACTAAAGGTTTCTAAATACCCCTGATGGTAACAAAGGTTTTAAAGTATCCCCAATAGGCTCAACACAGCTAACTCAAAGACAACTGCAGAGGTTGAAGTAACTAAACTAAAGGTTTATAAATACCCCTGATGGTAACAAAGGTTTTAAAATATCCCCAATAGGCTCAAAATCGCGTCATATGTCGGAGAGGGTTAAACTGCATAAAATCGTCTTAATATAGATAGAATATCATTTCAAAGGACGTCGCCGGTACATAAGGGGTTAAGATCTTCCCCATAGGCTTAGATCTTAGGCTTAGCTCTCACCCAAATCCTTTAAAAACGTTTCCATATGTTTACACTTGGATCTGAGAGAAACAATTGGGCCATCCCAATGCTGTTAAAATAGGGTGCCAATGTAGCGGGTCTTGTTACATCTAGTGGTTTTCGGTTCTATCTAGCGGTTTACCTGTTATATCTAGCGGTTTACCTGTTATATCTAGCGGTTTACCTGTTATATCTAGTGGTTTACCTGTTCTATCTAGCGGTTTACCTGTTATATCTAGCGGTTTACCTGTTATATCTAGCGGTTTACCTGTTATATCTAGCGGTTTACCTGTTATATCTAGCGGTTTACCTGTTATATCTAGCGGTTTACCTGTTATATCTAGCGGTTTACATGTTATATCTAGCGGTTTACCTGTTCTATCTAGCGGTTTACCTGTTATATCTAGCGGTTTTCCTGTTTTATCTAGCGGTTTTCCTGTTCTATCTAGCGGTTTACCTGTTATATCTAGCGGTTTACCTGTTATATCTAGCGGTTTTCCTGTTCTATCTAGCGGTTTACCTGTTATATCTAGCGGTTTTCCTGTTCTATCTAGCGGTTTTTCTGTTCTATCTAGCGGTTTTCCTGTTCTATCTAGCGGTTTTCCTGTTCTATCTAGCGTTTTTTCTGTTATATCTAGCGGTTTTCCTGTTCTATCTAGCGGTTTTCCTGTTCTATCTAGCGGTTCTTGTTGCAATATGATATTTGCTTTTACTGTTTATGAAGGAGACATAAGGCTGGTTGCCTGTACGAGTGTCGCCCCCAGAGCAAATATCACGGGACGTTGTGGTCAAAATGCTTGGACACACGAAGTTTAAGCCATGGGATGAAGGAAAGATTGAGGGAGAAAGTATGTATGGTTGTATGTATGTACATACCCCATAGCTGGGGGTGGCCGACTCCAGACAGAGTCCGAACAGGGACAACACAACACAACATTAAAAAAAAAAAAAAAAAAAAAAAAAAAAAAATATATATATATATATATATATATATATATATATATATATATATATATATATATATATATATATACTGATACTGTATATATATACAGTATATACAGGGTGTTCCAGTAATGCTTTTCATAAATTATATGGTGGACTCATCAGACAAAAATAAGAATACATTACTCTATGAACATGAGGTTGAGTATTTATAATAACGGAGTTATTACACGATTTAAGTTAACGATAGATACAATGCCATTTAGTCGAAGGGGTAATGTTGCCATTTTATTATACCATTTGGCCTTCGCTATCGCTTGCTAGCCTCAAGATAGTGAGCAGTATCCAATCGGCGTTCTCTCTTCAGGCTAGCGAGCGGTAGCGAGCTGATGTTTTCGGTAGGATAATCAAATCCGGCGAAGACGGACATATTTTTCTACCGAAAAGTCAGATCGCTACTGCTCACTATCTTGAGGCTAGCAAGCGATAGCGAAGGCCAAATGGATATAATCCACTAAAATGGCAACATTACCCCTTGGACTGAATGACATTGTATCTATCGTTAACTTAAATCGTGTAATAACTCCGTTATTATAAATACTCAACCTCATGTTCATAGAGTAATGTATTCTTATTTTTGTCTGATGAGTCCACCATATAATTTATGAAAAGCATTACTGGAACACCCTGTATATATATATATACAGTATATATATATATATTAACACACATCTAGGTCGCCCAGGAGAAGACCCAGAGACCAAGGACCCTGTGTGTGTGTGTACTTACTCTAGTTGTATTGCGGGAGTGAGCATGCTCGTTATTTCCCGCCTCCTATATGTGTAGGTGTTATATGTATCGTTGGAATGGCTGTGGATGTGTGTGTAGTCTGTATTTTTAGCCAATTGGCGACATCGGAAACGAAGACTTAGGGTGGATCTGTATGGTACCATTCTCACTATAGACGGGTACCGTCTCGCCCGAAGGCTTAGGTAGCCATCAGCTTAGGTGAACCATATGATACCCATCTCGCCTTGTACCACTTTTGCCAACCCCAGATGGGACGTCACAACGTTGTCCACTTATTTCAGGTACCTATTTACAGCTAGGTGAACTGAGGCTAACACATGAAAGGAGACAAGCCCAATTTGTCTCCGCCCGGCCGGGGATTGAACCCCCGACCCCTCGTGTGTGAGACGAGAGCTCTACCTACTAGGCTACGGGCTGTGTGTGTGTGTGTGTGTGCTTTTTTGTTGTCCTGTATGTGAGTGAGAAGGACAAAAGGCAACACTTCCTGTAGCGAGTGTCTCCCCCAGAGTTGAAAAGTGACAGGGCCAAACTCAAGAGACTTTCGACTCATAATACACATATTTACGCCTTGGGTTCTAGAGGTAAATTAAAGGTAAAGGTAAAGGTAAAGGTAAATTAAAGGTAAAGGTAAAGGTAAAGGTAAAGGTAAAGGTAAATTAAAGGTAAAGGTAAAGCTAAAGGTAAAGGTAAAGATAAAGGTAAAGGTAAAGGTAAAGGTAAATTAAAGGTAAAGGTAAAGGTAAAGGTAAAGATAAAGGTAAAGGTAAAGGTAAATTAAAGGTAAAGGTAAAGGTAAAGCTAAAGGTAAAGGTAAAGCTAAAGGTAAAGGTAAAGCTAAAGGTAAAGCTAAAGGTAAAGGTAAAGGTAAAGGTAAATTAAAGGTAAAGGTAAAGGTAAAGATAAAGGTAAAGCTAAAGGTAAAGGTAAAGGTAAAGGCAAAGGCAAAGGCAAAGGCAAAGGTAAAGCTAAAGGTAAAGGTAAAGCTAAAGGTAAAGCTAAAGAAATCCGGGATGTAAATTACGACATTGCATAGCGTACACTATCGCTCGCCAGGAAAAACGCGACACCTAAAGGGCACGAAAAGTCTTGATATCGACAACAATAAATGAGGCGAAAGGTCTCAAAGTCGCCAATCTAATGAAACGAACGTCTTAAAACCTCAAAACTATATGCTAAACATGAGGGAGAAGGGGGTCCATGAAAGGCGAGTACTACCCCCTTAATAACTTGGGCAGGTCTCCACTTGAGGGATTTTTTTCTTGACCCCTTTCTCCCTCATGGTTAGCCCCATTGTTTTTGAGATTTTAAGACGTTTGCCCCATTAGTTTGGTGATTTTAAGAATTTCCGACCCATTCTATCAATTTTAAGACCTTTCGTGCAATTTAGGTGTCGATTTTATCCTGGCGAGCGATAGCGAGCCTGTAATTTAAGAGTAACCGGCCTTCGGCCGGGAAATTTTTCTACCGAAAAAATTACAAATTTATCTTGAAAGGGGGTCAAGGGGTGACATTTTAAGATTGCTGGAGGAGTAGGAAACAAACTAGAAACCTCCCCTTAAGGTACACTCGGATACCATAGTCTCCAGCCCCCTCAATAATAATCGTGGACTTCGCCTATTTATAATTGACCACTTGCGAGTTTCAGGCTATAAGGAAGTTGGAGCCGTGAACATAGGTATTAAAGAGAAACGCAATAATAATGTAAGTTTCTGATGATGGATAAATGGTATGTTGAATTGGGTTTCGTGTATTTATATAATTATGTACTACGACCGAATGTTAGCTGTAAATTATGCTAAATATCGTTGTCTACAGCTGCAACTTCCTTATAGCCTGAAGCTCGCAAGTGAATTTATGGGTTCCATGTCATCTCAACCAGTAGACCGTTTCAACCAGTAGCTCTCAACCAGTGCTAAATTAACCCAGACCAACCAAACCAGTGCCAAAATATAGTACTAACCTAACCTAACCTTATTGGTTGATTTGGTACTGGTTGAGAGCTACTGGTTGAAATGTTTTTTTTCGATGCATCAACTACAAAACTTCGCCTATTAATAATTATGGAGGCATTTATCCTGGGTGACCTAGATGTGTGTGTGTGTGTGTGTGTGTGTGTGTGTGTGTGTGTGTGTGTGTGTGAGTTTAGGTTTTGTCTGTGTCTGTTCGTTGGTTTATGTTGTGTTTTGTGTTTTCCCTGTTCTGGCTCTGTCTTGAGTCGGCCACCCCCAAGGAAAAAAATAATGATAAAATAATAGAAAATAAAAATAAAACTGGGAAAAGTGGGGATTGGTCCTGAGCTATAATGGATTGTGTTCTTTCATTTCATACATTTACTGGACATTCACCATGAATCACATTGTGTTCTTTCATTTCATACATTTTATTTTAGTCAGCGTTGTTTCCACACGGCGATTTTGATAAGTTGTTTTGACTTTATATTGTCTTTATCCCAGTTTTGGTTTGACTTTGTTTGCAGGTTTTACATTTTAATTAATAGATAGATTGATCTTGAAACGAATTAACGAATATACGGTAACGGTACTTTTCTATTAACGAATATACGGTAACGGTACTTTTCTGTTAACGAATATACGGTAACGGTACTTTTCTATTAACGAATATACGTTAACGGTACTTTTCTATTAACGAATATACGGTAACGGTACTTTTCTATTAACGAATATACGGTAACGGTACTTTGCTATTAACGAATATACGGTAACGGTACTTTTCTATTAACGAATATACGGTAACGGTACTTTTCTATTAACGAATATACGGTAACGGTACTTTTCTATTAACGAATATACGGTAACAGTACTTTTCTGTTAACGAATATAAGGTAACGGTACTTTGCTGTTAACGAATATACGGTAACGGTACTTTTCTATTAACGAATATACGGTAACGGTACTTTGCTATTAACGAATATACGGTAACGGTACTTTTCTATTAACGAATATACGGTAACGGTACTTTTCTATTAACGAATATACGGTAACGGTACTTTTCTATTAACGAATATACGGTAACGGTACTTTGCTATTAACGAATATACGGTAACGGTACTTTTCTATTAACGAATATACGGTAACGGTACTTTTCTATTAACGAATATAAGGTAACGGTACTTTTCTATTAACGAATATACGGTAACGGTACTTTTCTATTAACGAATATACGGTAACGGTACTTTTCTATTAACGAATATACGGTAACGGTACTTTTCTATTCATCAACTATAAAACTATATTAACTATTTATTGAAAATCAAGTTATATCCAAAAATCAATCCAGTTATAATTGCCTAAACAATAGCATAGGGGGTCCAGGTCAGGTGAGGGATAAGATAAGCCTTTACAACGGCACCTCGTATCTACTTTCTATTTTTCCTATTATGCTGAAGAGTGTAGAGAGGGGAGAAGGGGTGTTAGAGAGAGAGGAAGCTGTTGGAGTGGCTTTGTTATGTATGTTATTAGTCTGTATACGTCGTCGAGGTGTCCCCCGACTGGGTGCGAGCATGTGAAACATGCTAGGACGTACTACCACACCCACTAAATGTCCGCCTGGGCTGGGATCGAACCCAGGTCAGAGATTCACACGTGAGCGTTCTCACCAAACGACCGCCGCGGCTCTACGAATTGTTATGAGTGTGTTAGAGAATATATGGCATCCGAGGGTCTATTTCTATCTATTTACTGAGGCCCAATTGTTATGAGTGGGCTAGAGAATATATGGCATCCGAGTGTCTATTTCTATCTATTTACTCAGACCCAATTGTTATGAGTGGACTAGAGAATATATGGCATCCGAGGGTCTATTTCTATCTATTTACTCAGACCCAATTGTTATGAGTGGACTAGAGAATATATGGCATCCGAGTGTCTATTTCTATCTATTTACTCAGACCCAATTGTTATGAGTGGACTAGAGAATATATGGCATCCGAGTGTCTATTTCTATCTATTTACTCAGACCCAATTGTTATGAGTGGACTAGAGAATATATGGCATCCGAGGGTCTATTTCTATCTATTTACTGAGGCCCAATTGTTATGAGTGGACTAGAGAATATATGGCATCCGAGTGTCTATTTCTATCTATTTACTGAGGCCCAATTGTTATGAGTGGACTAGAGAATATATGGCATCCGAGTGTCTATTTCTATCTATTTACTCAGACCCAATTGTTATGAGTGGACTAGAGAATATATGGCATCCGAGTGTCTATTTCTATCTATTTACTCAGACCCAATTGTTATGAGTGGGCTAGAGAATATATGGCATCCGAGGGTCTATTTCTATCTATTTACTCAGACCCAATTGTTATGAGTGGACTAGAGAATATATGGCATCCGAGGGTCTATTTCTATCTATTTACTCAGACCCAATTGTTATGAGTGGACTAGAGAATATATGGCATCCGAGGGTCTATTTCTATCTATTTACTGAGGCCCAATTGTTATGAGTGGGCTAGAGAATATATGGCATCCCAGGGTCTATTTCTATTTATTTACTGAGGCCCAATTGTTATGAGTGGACTAGAGAATATATGGCATCCGAGGGTCTATTTCTATCTATTTACTGAGGCCCAATTGTTATGAGTGGACTAGAGAATATATGGCATCCCAGGGTCTATTTCTATCTATTTACTGAGGCCCAATTGTTATGAGTGGACTAGAGAATATATGGCATCCGAGGGTCTATTTCTATCTATTTACTCAGACCCAATCCCCATTTTTCCTATATTTGTTTTCGTTTTCTTATTTTTCCTATTTCCTTTTTTTTTTTGGGGGGGGGGTACATTGCAAAAAAATACGCTACCTTGTATCCTAATCTAGCAGGTTTCCGCTATCTAGCACAAACACGACACTGTTCCCCTTGGCAACGCTTCACAGGATTTCACATTGATTACTTGATCAATGGGAGGGGGTAGAGGGGGTAGAGGGGGGGGGGGGGGGGCTGGCTAGGGATGTTTTTCTTTTGCATCCTAGTTCGGGCAAGATGTACAGTTGGCCACATAAGTTCTGTTCCTCTCCGTGATCTTCTATAAGACCTCCATCAAACTTATTAAAACATCCATTAGATCCCCCTTCTAGATTAATGTGTACATTTTTCGGTAGAAAAATGACCCGCACTATCGTTCGCCAGGCAAAAAATAGACACCTAAATAGCACGAAAGGTCTTAATATTGAAACTAATGGGGGCAAACATCTTAAAATCTGAAAACTAATGGGGCTAAACATGAGGGAGAAAGGGGTCTAGCAAAACAACCCATCTCCCCTTAACTCATCTTATACATGGTAATATAATGTACAGTTGGCCACATAAGTTCTGTTACTCTCAGTGATCTTATACATGGTAATATAATGTACAGTTGGCCACATAAGTTCTGTTTCTCTCAGTGATCTTATACATGGTAATATAATGTACAGTTGGCCACATAAGTTCCTTTACTCTTTGTGATATTATACATGATAATATAATGTACAGTTGGCCACATAAGTTCTGTTACTCTTTGTGATATTATACATGATAATATAATGTACAGTTGGCCACATAAGTTCTGTTCCTTTCCGTGAACAGAGTGGGTCCTTAGGATTTTTTTCTGCATCCCAGTTCGGGTAATAAGTACACTTGGCAACAGGTGGCAGGCTGATTTTATTTATTTTTGCATCCCAGTTCGAGCCTTACGTACATTTCGGCGCAACAAGGGGAGGGAGGGTGGGAGCTGATAGGGACTTTTTTTGTTGCATCCTAGTTTAGGCATTACGAATATTTGGCAAGACAGGAGGGGGGGGGGGGGGGGAGCTGATATGGATTTTATCATTGTGTGTGTGTGTGTGTATATATATATATATATATATTTTTTTTTTTTTTTTTTTTATCCTAGATTCCTATTTTGGACATAAATAATATTTGGCAAGAGGGAAGAGGGGGATTATAAAATGTGTTTAATTATGTATATTTATTTGTATTTATAAATAATTGAGTGAAGCGTTTTACGATCACCAAACTAGTGGGGTGAAGCGTCTTATTATTACCAAGCTAATGAGGTGAACGTCTTATTATCGCCGTACTAATGGGGTGACGCGTCTTATTATTACCAAACTAATGATGTAAACTTCTTATTATCGCCGTACTAATGGGGTGACGCGTCTTATTATAACCAAATTAATGGGGTAAATCGTCTTATTTTTACCAAAATCATGGGGAGAAACGTCTTATTACCACCAAACAAATGGGTTGAAGCGTCTTATCATAGGCTAATCAAACTAATGTGGCGAAACGTCTTATTCTCACCAAACTAATGGGGCGAAACGTCATATTACCACCAAACTAATGGGGTGAAACGTATTATTATAATCAAACTAATGGGGCGAAACGTCATATTACCACCAAACTAATGGGGTGAAACGTATTATTATAATCAAACTAATGGGATGAACGTATTTAATCTCACCAAACTATTGGGGCAAAACGTCTTATTATCACCCAACTAGTGGGATGAAGAGTCTTATTATCACCAATCTAATGGGGTGAAGCGTTTTATTATCACCAAACAGAGTGAAATATCTTATCATCACCAAACTAATGGGGTGAAACGTCTTATTACCACCAAACTAATGGGGTAAAAAGTCTTATTACCAACAAACTAATGGGGTGAACAGTCTTATTATCACCAGTCATGGGCGAAACGTCTTATTGTGACCAAACTAATGGGGTGAAACGTCATATTACCACCAAACTAATGGGGTGAAACGTCTTATTAATACCAAACTAACAGGCAAAATGTCTTACCACCAAACTAATGAGGTAAAACGTCTAATTAACACCAAAATAATGGAGTGAAACGTCTTATTATCACCAAAGTAATGGAGTGAAATGTATTATCATTAAAATAATGGGGTGAAACGTCTTATTATCACCAAACTAATAGAGTGAAACATCTTATTATCACCAGTCATGGGGTGAAACACGTCTTATTACCGAATTAATGGAGTGAAGCGTTTCATTATCACCAAACTAATTGGGTGAAACGTCTTAAGATCACCAAAATAATGGGGCATAACGTCTTATCAACGAACTAATGGGGTGAAACGTCTAAAATGTATAAACGAATGGGGCGAAACGTCTTAAACTCTCCAAACTAATGGGGCGAAACGGGGGGTGGGGGGGGGGTAAAAAAAAAACCTATGGTTATGACAACAGCCTTAAGGGGGTAGGTCATATTTATTTATCTATTTATTTATATCTATATATTAATATTATAGTTTCCTCCCTAGACCTCCATCAAGCTTAAAAAAAAAAAAAAAAAAAACCTTCTCGATAAATTTGTACATTTTTTGGTCGAAAAATGTGGCCGGTTCCTCCTAAATTACAGGCTCGCTGTCGCTCGCCAGGAAAATAAAAATCGACACCTAAATATCCAAATAGCCCGAAAGGTCTTAATATTGACAAAGAAATGGGGCGAAAATTCTTAAGATCGCTAAACTAATGGGGCTAAACACGAGGGAGACGGGGGTGTCGGAAAAACAAACATCCCTTTAATTTAATGGGAGATGGGTCGTTTTTCTGGCCCCTCGTCTTCCTCATGTTTAGCCCCTTTAGTTTCAGATTTTAAGACGTTCGGCCCATTAGTTTGGCGATTTTACGACCTTTCGCCACATTTCTTTGTCAATAAAGTTTGTGTGTCATTTAGGTGTCTGTTTTTTGTTCTGGCGAGCGATAGCGAGCCTGTAATTTATGTACAAAATGAAAAAAAATATCTTGAGGGGGGGGGGGGGGTCTAGGGGGTGTTTTTCTAAACTTGATGGAGGTCTAGCGAGGAAACTAACAAATAAAGGAATAAATGAATTAATAGACCCCAAAATATAGCCAGTCTCCTTTAAATAGCCAAACTAATGGGCCTAACGTCTTAAAATTTGAAAACTAATGGGGCTAAACACGAGGGAGATGGGGGTCCAGAAAAACAAACATCCCTTTAAGGTGTCATCGTAATACAGCGGGGCGTAAAAGCGGCGTTGCCAGATGTATAACGCTAACCGCCCCTTCTGGGTTGGAGAAAAAAAGAGTTGTGGATGGGGGTGGCTGGAGGAGGGATAGGGAGGGGGACGGATGGGAGATGTGGGGATGAGATGGAGGGAAGGAGAGGGATTGAGGAGGAGGGGGGAGAGAGGTAGGTAGGGAAGGAGAGAGGAGAGGGAACAGAGGTAGGTAGGAAGTAAGAAGGAGGAAGGGAGGGGGGAAGGAGAGAGGGAGAGGGAGGGAGAGGGAAGAAAGAGGGGACAGAAGGAGGAAGGAGAGATGGAGAGAGGAAGGAGGGAGGGAGGGGGGAAGGAGAGATGGAGAGAGGGAGGGAGAGAGGACAGGAGAAGCAGGAAGGAGAGATGGAGAGAGGAAGGAGGGCGGGAGGGAGGAAGAATAGGAGGGAAGAGAGGTCGGGAAATGAGAAGGATGGAGGTATGTACATGGGAGAGAGGAGAGACAGCTAGGAAGGGAGGGTAGGTAGGAAGGGAGGGTAGGTAGGTAGGAAGGTAGGTAGGTAAGTAGGTAGGTAGGTAGGAAGGTAGGAAGGTAGGTAGGTAGGTAGGAAGGTAGGTAGGTAAGTAGGTAGGTAGGTAGAAGAGGGAGGGGAGGGAGAGAGAGGAGACAGCAGGAGGAGAGGTAGAGAGGAGAGAGAGGAGACAGCAGGAGGAGAGGTAGAGAGGAGACAGCAGGAGGAGAGGTAGAGAGGAGAGAGAGGAGAGGTAGAGAGGAGACAGCAGGAGGAGAGGTAGAGAGGAGAGAGAGGAGACAGCAGGAGGAGGTAGAGGTAGGTAGGAAGGGGGGGGGGGGGGGAGGGAGGAAGGGGGGGGGCAGGAGTGGAAGGAGAGGAGAGAGACAGGGAGGGAGGAGGGAAGAGAGGTAGGTAGGAAGGGAAGGAAGAGAGGAGAGGTAGGTAGGGGAGGCAGGGAGAGAGGGGAGGAAGGGAGATGACAAAGGGGGGGGGGGAGACAGGAGGAGGGAAAGGAAGAGATGGAGAGAGGGGATGGGAGGGAGGAGAGGGGAGGAAACAGAGAGAGAGAGAGAGAGAGGGGAGGAAGGGATGGTAGGTAAGAGGGGTCTTCGGCGCTCTCAGCCAACCTTACCATTCGCTCGTAAGCCACTGTCAAAAGAACATCTCATCTAGTGAACGTGACTGTGCTTTACATGGACGCTAAGCACCCAAGACCACACACACACTCACACCAACTGGCAGCCGAGAGGGAAAGGTCAAAGGTGCGTGCTTCCAGATTTCCCGCCAAAATCGACCAGGGCGGCTAAAATTGCGCGCCAAAAATCGGGAAAGACGGGAAGAAACACGCCATATCGTATCCGCTGTTTAGTGCGCGTTACCCAGGTGCTATAATCCGGCCACACACACTGCACCAAATTTCAACACACGGAAATAGGTCTAGGGTACTGGTCAGGTGATTTTCCCGCCAAAACTGGAAGATAAACACTGGAAAAGCGTGCCAAAAATCGGAAGAGGGGAGAATAAACGCGAAATTAGCACCCGGAAGGAGGGTTTATTGTTCGCGAAGATGCGTACATGCGTATGTCGGTTATTTTGCGTTGTTCTTAGACAGTATGGAGTGCGGGGTTGTGAAGATGGGATAGAGGGATGACGTAATTTGCATCTTATTCTGGTTACCATTAGACGATTTTCTTCAGCTTATAATCTACCTCTAGGACTCAAAGGGGTAAATACGATCTCAATATACCCTCTGAATAACACAGGTCCTTCAGAAACTGTTACTTTCCTAGCTTTAAATCTACCTCTGGGACTCAAAGGGGTAAATACCATCTCAATATACCCTCTGAACAACACAGGTTTTTATTAAACTGCGTAAAATCGTCTGATGTTAGCCAGAATTGAAGGTAAAATGCCGTCATCGTCCTGAAGGGGTTTCAGAGGGTTTATTAAGACAGTATTGTATGCAGCTTAAGAAGAACCTGTGTCATTCAGAGGGTTTATTGAGATCGTATTTACCCCTACCAGTCCTAGGGGTAAATTATTAGCTAAAAAAAATCGTCTAATGGCAACCAGAATATGCTGAAAATTACGTCATGGTGGTGAAGGGGTTAATGAAAGTATATTATGATCCTCCGGGGATTCGAACCCAAGACACCACATACAGAATGTTCACGTTTTTACCATTACACCTCCAAGCCAGTTAAAAATGGACTACATGACTACGATTAAAGGGGGATGAGCGTATTTATTTGCTCATATATATATATATATATATATTAGTTTTCTCCATAGACCTCCACCAAGATATATAATGTACCCCACAAGACCCTTCTTCAAGGTAAATGTGTACATTTTTTCGCTAGAAGAATATCCCGGTCGAAGGCCGGTTCCTCTTAAATTACAGGCTCGCTATTGCTCGCCTGGAAAAAAAATCGAGACCTAAATTACACGAAAAGTCTTAATATTGACAACAAAATGGGGCGAAAGGTCTTAAAATCGTCAAACTATTTATACAAACGTCTTAATATTGACCACAAAAAAAAAAAATGGGGCGAAAGGTCTTAAAATCGTCAAACTATTTAACCGAACGTCTTAAAATCTCAAAACTAATGGGGGTTAAACATGAGGATAAGGGGGACCAGAAAAACGACCCATCTCCCCTTAAAGGAGGA
The DNA here is from genome assembly GCA_032716605.1 of Paralithodes platypus. NCBI lineage: Eukaryota > Metazoa > Arthropoda > Malacostraca > Decapoda > Lithodidae > Paralithodes > Paralithodes platypus. The sequence continues at coordinate 3,610,943 of CM064490.1, read as the reverse complement.
AAGTGCACGAAAATCGATGACCAGGAAATGCAATAAACCACTTTTTTTTTGTATGTGTGTATGAAAAAAAAAAAAAAAAAAAAAAAAAAAAATAAAAAATAATAATAATAATAATAATAATAATAATATATAATAAACTAGAAAATAATAATAAAAATAGAAAAAATGGAGATTGGGCCTGAGTATATAGATAGATAGATAGCTAGATAGTGTATGAAGGAGACAAACGGTAGGTTGCCTGTAACGAGTGTCTCCCCCAAAGCCAAAAGAGTGACAGAGAGCCGAATTCAAGGGACGTTGGGGCTGGACACACCATAGTTTGAAGCAGCTTAAGTCATAGGACGAAGGAAAGAGAGATTGAGGGATAGAGTTCCAGAGTTCACTTGTTGAGTAGAAGAGTTTCGTTCTATAAGGAAGTTGGAGCCGTAAACATCGATAATTATCAGAATGACCAGCTATAATACGGTGGTAGTAACTTATTCAGAGGAGATGGGTCGTTTTTCTGGTCCCCTTCCTCGTGTTAAGCCCCATTTTTTTTTTTTTTTTTGAGATTATAAGACGTTCGGCCCATTAGTTAGGCGATTTTAACACCTTTCGCCCCATTGCGTTGTCAATTCTTAATATTAACAATGAAATGGGGCGAAAGGTCTTAAAATCGACAAATTAATGGGCCCAACGTCTTAAAATCTCAAAATCAAAGGTGCTAAACATGAGGGTGAAGGGGAACCCGAAAAATGATCCATCTCCCCTTAATGTCAAAAAAGCTTGATGGAGGTCTAGGGAGGAAACTATAAAACTACAAGAGATACAAATATGAGCCAAAATAATACACCCACATCATATTAAGGGAAGATTTCTACTTGAGGGATTTTTTTCTTGACCCCTTTCTCCCTCATGTTTAGACCCCATTGCTTTTGAGATTTTAAGACGTTCGACCCATTAGTTTGGCAATTTTAAGAACTTTCGCCCCATGTATTTCACTTTTAAGACCTTTCGTGTCATTTAGGTGTCAATTTTTTCCTGGCGAGCGATAGCGAGCCTGTAATTTAAGAGGAACCGGCCTTCGGCTGGGAAATTTTTCTACCGAAAAATGTACAAATTTATTTTGAAAGGGGGTCAAGGGGGTGTAATTTATTTTGAAAGGGGGTCAAGGGGGTGTAATTTCAAGCTTGATGGAAGTCTAGGAAACACACTAAAAACCTGCCCTTAACCCTCTCGGGCTCCGATGACGCGTTTCATGTATATTTTCTGGCTATTATTTGACGATTTTATGCAGATTAGGAAGGGTATATGGAAATCAGAAGGTTAATAGAGATAGTCTTTACCACTTTAAATCCCTCAGAGCCTTCCTAAGCTGTATAAAAGCCTCTAATGACAGCCAGAACAAACCGTCAAAATGCATCAAGAGCCTGAAGGGGTTAAAAAAAAAAAAAAAAAAAAAATCTACAATATTCTGGAAAACTAGACTAAATCTACTTATATCCATTTCCAGGAGCTAAACTAAAAGATAGAAAGATGATGATGGTGGTGGTGGTGGTGAAGATACTAGTGATGATGGTGGCGATGGTCGACATGGCTAAGGCGCAACCCAGATCAGCTGAGGGTGTCATTTGTCTGCCCTCGCCTGACATCTTCCCTTGTACTTGTAAGGAGAAGACGAGAGGTAAGCTTTTGGTTATTCTTATTTAACCCTATCTGGTGCAACGTCTCTGGGGTTATTATGGTATTTGGTTGCATTATTATCCAGGGTTTTAATGGTTTTAGCCATTTTCGAACAATGTGTTTTTAGTTTACCCCGAGACTTGGAAAAACGCCTCTCCAAACCCCCTTCAAACTAAACAAAACGTCCCCCAGACCCCCTTCAAGCTAAACAAAACGTCCCCCAGACCCCCTTCAAACTAAACAAAACGTCCCCCAGACCCCCTTCAAACTAAAATAAACGTTCCCCAGACTCCCTTCAAACTAAAATAAACGTTCCCCAGACCCCCTTCAAACTAAAAAAAAACGTTCCCCAGACCCCCTTCAAACTAAAAAAACGTTCCCCAGACCCCCTTCAAACTAAAAAAAACGTTCCCCAGACCCCCTTCAAGCTAAATGTGTATATTTTTCGGTAGACAAATGTCCCGGCCAAAGGCCGGTTTCTCCCAAATTGCTGGCTCGCTATCGCTCGCCCAGAAAAAATCAACACCTTATTGGGTTGAAGCATCATATAATCGCCAAACTAATGAGGTGAAACGTCTTAAAATATCCAAGCTAATGGAGTAAATCAGGAAGGCTCCAAATTGGTCCGCATTCGGCCCCATTCAGCCAAATATTTTAAGACGTTTATCCCCATCTAGGTGTCGATTTCTTCCTGGTGAGCGATAGCGAGCCAGCATTATGAAGAAATCCGGCTTCGCCGGAGACATTTTTCTATCGAAAAATGTACAAATTTAGCCTGCTGTCAAAACAAAAACAAATGCTGGCTCGCTTCCGCTCACCAGTAAATATTTGACACCTGGATGGCGATAAACGTCTTAAAACAGTAGGCTGAATGAGGCCAAATGGATACAAGCCAGAGAAAGATAGGGCAGGACAGAACCAAAACAGGTCACCCCGCCTTAACCATTAGGCTATTGATAAGTGCAGTGCAGGTGTAGTACAGTCGCGCTAATAAGTCATGTCTCAGCACCAAGTATGTTATGATCAATTATTGGTATCAGCAATATCTAAAAGCTTCATTTCTTCATATCGAGTGAAATATATAAACATGTTCCTACACTTACCCACCCTATTCAACATCTGCCAGACATTAATACGGCACAGAGCAAGCCAAACGTAATGACAGCTGGGCCATGACTTATTATCGCGACCGTAAATGATTAAATTAATGTCCAGTATTCGATCAATGGATATATTAATCGTAGTCATGTGTGCTATATACTTATAACTGCCTTGATGGTGTAATGGTTAGTGTGTTTACAATCTGTGTGTGATAACCCAGGTTCGAATCCTCATGCTGGCTTTCATTCATTTCTTTGGGAGGTGTTTAGTGTTGGAGTTAAGGGGAGATGTCCACTTGAGGGATTTTTTTCTTGACTCCTTTCTCCCTCATGTTTAGCCCCATTGTTTTCCTAATGTTAAGACGTTCGCCCCATTATTTTGACGATTTTAAGAACTTTCAACCCATTTCTGTCAATTTTAAGACCCTTCGTGCCATTTAGGTGTCGATTTTATTCTGGGGAGCGATAGCGAGCCTGGAATTTAAGAGGAACCGGCTTTCAGCCGGGACATTTTTCTACCGAAAAATGTACAAATTTATCTTGAAAGGGGCTCAAAGGGGTGTAATCTTAAGCTTGATGGATATCTAGGGACCAAATTAAAAACCTCCCCTTAAATTAATAAAGCATAGATTACATAGACTACAATAGATCTGGACTTGACATGAAAATGGAGCTTTGCAGTAAGGGACCCACATCGGAAAACGTATCCCCAAGTTCCATTTTCCATTTGGGCTAACAATGCCCTTTCCTAACTATTTTTTTTTAGCTAGTTCTAACCTATTCGTCAATTACTAAAGCCCTCCGAGCTACTTAGTTACTCTCTTTAATTTTCTTAGGGAAATCCCGTTAACCCAGGTTGTCTGCATATAATAAGTTATGTGCCCATTTATGCTATCATCCTCAATAACTCACACTAAGGCGGGTGCCCAACTCCGAAAGGAGTTGAAATAGGGGAGCTATCCCCCCGCTAAAGGCGGCTTTCTAGGGCTTTTCCTAGCTGATGCTGAGAGGATTGGGTTCTAGTCATGTGGTGATGGGCTGGTCTATCAGAGTGAGAGCTGAGCGATCTCTGCCATACCCATAGCTTACTCTGACTGTTCCTTTTACTTATATATCTTCTAGATCTCAAGTGACGGCGTCTTTTCCGTGGATTGACCTCCCTACTGCCAACCTAGAAGTTGGCAGATTGGGAGCCAAAGCGTCACATTTTTCCCTTGCCCCTCAACTTTCCCTTCATAATTGCTGAGGGGCACAGGGCTTTGAGTGAAGCTTTGGTTTCCCGGGCGTTTCCGCGCCCTCCTCGGCTCCCTGCCTTAGAGTGGCTTCGGTCACCCAGGCTTTATTAGTGGTAAGCAGGGAGGGTTTTGTGGGGGCGCTCGTTTGTGGCCTTGGCCTTGCTCAGGACCTTGGGGCTGTTCGGCCAGGCAGCCTGGGGAACAACAACAACAACAACAACTCACACTAAAGGTTTTTTATTCTCTATCTTACTTAAGGGGAGGTTTTTAGTGTTTCCTAGACTTCCATCAAGCTTAAAATTACACCCTCTTGACCCCGTTTCAAGATAAATTTGTACATTTTTCGGTAGAAAAATTACCCGGCCAAAGGCCGGTTCCTCTTAAATTACAGGCTCGCTATCGCTCGCCAGGAAAAAATCGACACCTAAATGGGACGAAAGGTCTAAGGTGACATAAATGGGGTGAAACTTCTTAAAATCGCCCAACTAATGGGGCGAACGTCTTAAAACTTCAAAAGCAATGGGGCTAAACATAAGGGAGAAAGGGGTAAAGAAAAAAATCCCTCAAGTGGAAATCTCCCCTTAAGCTCCTAAAAGATCTTACATCATTGCTGGCTAATAGGCTGGTCACCGTTACTAACAAAAACAACTATATCTCATAACACTTCATCTCTTTATTGCATCAATTGTCTAGTAAAAAATCTCTTTAGTTGTTCTATAAGAACACATCATATTTTATAGCTGGAACACAAAGCCCGCTCTAGTAGACAGGAGAGCTCTTCTTTCTCTCTTCACCACTTCAAAGCTGGCAGACACCTCCAATCCTTCTTCTCGGTACCCTCTACCACCAGGTGACACTCTTGAATCGCTTGACTTTGGCTGTGAAGACTAGTGATGTGTCTGTAGGCATCAGGATACTGAAGGTGTATCTGAGCCGTGGGTGGTTGATATACTATCTCCTGGCTTGTCTGGCGTTCAGTAGTGTAAGGTTGCTGGATCACAGGAACAGGCTTAATTACTTCCCCATAGGTGCCAAGGTGAGCAAGGGGTGTGTGTCTAATAGTAGTGCTGCTATGTGGCCCGGGCGGGTGCCCTTGCAAGAGTGAGTCCTGTGGCCCCGCCCACCTTCCTTTATACTTCTCCCTCATGGCTCGGAGCCCTGTGATTGGCCGAGCCGCGCGCCCGGGAGGAGCTTCCCTAGCCCGCTCGCTTTGAACTTCATGTTTCCCCTCTTGCTTTATTATATCTTCGTAATATTCTCCTGGAAGCTTGTTGGAGATGTCCTGTAGTGGCTGACGGGAGTGAAAAGGTTGCACCATTGTAATAGGACATCTGCGACCAGGATAAAATATACGTGTGCGAACTGGAAGCGAGTTAAACGGCGAGCGTGTACAGGGAGATAACGCTGGCTCAAGTTGTTGCGTCATAGGGAGCCGGTAATTGGCCGAGGACGAGGGTGTGGCAGGATTCCCCCCCCCGTGACAAGATTTAGAGGTTATACCTTGTCTCTTCACCTGAGCTAATCCCGTCTCCTGATTGGCGGACGGAATTGCTCCATTAATTATATTACATGTATTATTATAATTATTAACATTAACCCGGGAGCGGAAGCTAAGAACACTCCTCCCCTTGTACAATTTACCTAGAAGACGAGACAGAGAAAGGGACGAAGGAACGCAAAAGTGGACCCGAACCCTAAGAATTGGAACTTAAATGTTGTTTCTGTTCGGGCTCTGTCTCGAGTTGGCCAACCCGAGCTATGGAGTATGTGCCTGAGTATATACATAGTATCTTTCTGTCTTCAGGTAAAAGTATTGCCTATGAAAACGTGAACGACGCTAAAGTGATGCGGATTCTGAGCGTACTAAGCAATCATACAACTACAATGTACGACCTTATGTATATATTTGAATGTCCTGCAAACAATATCTATCTATCTATCTATCTATCTATCTATCTATATATTTATCTTCGCGTCCTAGTAACGCCTGTGAAAACTTGGACGAGGCGAAAGTGACGTGGATCTTGAGCTTACAACGATCGATCGATCGTGCCACCGTAATTTCCGACTGTTTTTATTTTGCCTGACAGCTATGATATACGTTATTTATCTATCTATACAAGTATCTTTTAATATAATTTTTAATTATTATTTGTCTTTCTATTCTCAGGTCCGAGTATAGCTTAATCCTTTCGCTGCGGGTGACGTTCTGGAACGTCCTGGCAAGTTACAGCAATTTCCAGGCTTTAAAAGCCTGTAAAAACCGTAAAAATCGAGTGTCAGTGGGCGGGAGCGTGAGGGGCCCACCTCCGACCCTCAGAGCACCGAGCGGCTCACTGAGGTTGACTGTGTCTCGCGCGGGTCTCTCTCTGTGTCTCCCAACAGTGTAGCCAAGCGAGCGAGTGTTACATAATAGCGGGTTTCCCGTTTCACTGGCACCACTGCGGGTGAACCAGACCACGTACGGGGCCCGTTCTGGTGTCATTTTGAAGCTATTCTCGCCTAGTTTTCGGCAGAATACACTTCATTTAATGCAGATGCTTGATTTATCATTCAGGAGTGCCTGAATATGCCCTAAATAGCCCAAACATAGCCGCAGCCAATGGGTTAAGAAAACGTGGACGCAACTAAAGTGATGGGGATCTTGAGCTTACTAAACAATCGCTCCACCGTGATTTCCGACTTATGTTTCTATATTGTCCTAGATTCATTGTATATACCTATCTATGTATCTTTCTATCCCTATCTATCTCCGTGATTTACGATATAATTATACGTTTTTAGGTGTTTGTGTTTGGGTTTCGTCTGGTCCCAGAACACATTTCCATTTACCCCATTAATTTTAGGGTTCGCTATACAGGTCTTCCTCACTATCCGATGTCCCAATTTACGATATTATAATTATAAGGTTTTAGGTGTTTGTGTTTGGGTTTCGGCTGGTCCGAGAACGCATCCCCATTTACCCCATTAATCTTAGGGTTCGCTCATAGACTACAGTAGATCTGGACTGGACACGAAAACGGAACTTTGCAGTAAGGGACCCAAAATCTGATATCGAACCCCCAAGTTCGAACCTCGAAACTGCGAAAATATCACATTTTCACGGTTTCGAGGTTCGAACTTAGGGGTTCGTTCTCCGATTTTGGGTCCCTTAATGCAAAGTTCCATTTTCGTGTCCAGTCCAGATCTACTGTAGTCTAGGGTTCGCTATATGATTTTTCTATTTAAGATCAGGTTTTCAGGAACGTAACTCAATCGTAAATCGAGGGAGACTTGTACCTATCTATATAACTTTCTATCTTCAGGTCCAAGTATCGCCTGTGAAAACGTGGACGAGAAGAAAGTGATGCGCAGTCTGAGCGTACTAAAAGATCGCTCCACCATGATTTATCGACTCATGTTCCGGAACTTGGACTTTCCACGGGTTCACGACTACTCCTTTCTCGGGCTGGACGTACAACACCTCACTATGAGCCGCACAAATATCAGCGTAGTGGAGACGTCTTCGCTCCGAACGCTGGCTCGGACGCTTGAGACCCTCGACCTCTCCTACAATAATCTAAAAGCGGTAGGTCAAACACTCCTCCGACCTGTAGGTGATCTGTAGGTGCATTAGCTGTGCAGCCTGTGATGATTTTTAGGGCTTTGTTTTGAATAGTTTGCAAGGTCTTGTGATGTGTTTCAGCTAGGTTAGAAACCCAGGCAGGGCTTGCATAATATTATTCCATCACTGATCTAATGTATTGTTTGTATACTGTGGTGGTAGTTTCTTTGTTGTGTCCAAATTTTGTGTGGGCAAGTGACCTGAAGGCGGGCGTTAAAGTCACCTAGGCTACATCAAGAAACCAATGTCCTCATTGAAGTCAAAGACCACCTAGACATGAGAGGCACTCAATTCCTGGCTGCAGCCTCCACAAACCAACACCACCCACTACACTACATGGCAAAACACCCACAGACACCAAGAAATATCAAAACAACACCCAGCACACGGTATCACACACAAATACTGTCATCTCTCCCTCCCTGCCCACCCCAAACCAGCTTCCAGAAACACATCCATACTCATATCTCTCGCCGTTCCATCCAATCACTCATAGACAACACACAGCTGCAGGCATGACCTCCTGAAATCCATCCTTCTGAATCTTCCCTTCCTCGCGAGGACAGAGTCCACCTGGCCAGGCTGAGATGTGGGCACCATCCAGCTCTTCTGAGCTATCAGAAGAGACTGGATGACTCCGTTGTCGACACCTGTCCAGGATGCAACACAGCACCCCATACCATTAAACAGATCATAGAAGACTGCATTTCACACAATCACTTACGCCAACAACATAATCTACACTCCTTGAAAGCTCTGTGGGAAAGCCAAATTGTGGCCATGTCCTTCCTTAGGGACTCGGCGCTGTTCGGCTAGGCAGCTTTAGGGCCCTTTGGGCCCACTCGGGCCCCATCCCACCCTCGTAGTGTCTGATTATCGCTCACCAGGATAATATCGACACCTCTTATCTTTGCATAGGTACCGACGGCAGCGCTCCAGCACCTCCAGAACCTCTCCTTCCTCAACCTCAACTACAATATGATCAAGGTACTGGGACAAGCGGTGTTCTCCGGACTGAGGGCTTTGGAACGACTCTCCATATATGACAACAAGATGGAACTGATCGAAAAGAACGCCTTCTCCGGGACGGGAGAGTGAGTAAAATATATATTATACTCAATTTATTGATTAGTTTCCATACCGGTATTTATTTATATTTATTATTGTTTTAGTTTCCTCCCTAGATCTCCATCAAGCTTAAACAAAAAAAACACCCACGAGCCTCCTTCAAGATAATTTGTAAATGTTTCGGTACAAAAATTGTCCTCCTAAAAATGCAGGCTCGCTATCGCTCGCCAGGATAAAATCGACACCTAAATGGCACAAAAGGTCTTGATATTGACAGAGAAACGAGGTGAAGGATCTTAAAATCGACAAACTAATGGAACGAACGTCTTAAGGGGAGGTTTTTAGTTTGTTCCCTAGACCTCCATCAAGCTCAAAATTACACCCCCTTGAGTCCCTTTCAAGATAAATTTGTAAATTTTTCGGTAGAAAAATGTCCCGGCCGAAGGCCGGTTCCTCTTAAATTACAGGCTCGCTATCGCTCGCCAGGATAAAATTGACACCTGAATGGTACGAAAGGTCTTAATATGGGGTGAAAGTTCTTAAAATCGCTAAACTAATGGGGCAAACGTTTTATAATATCAAAAGCAATGGGGCTAAACATGAGGGAGAAAGGGGTCAAGAAAAAAATCCCTCTAGTGGAGATCTCCCCTTAAAATCTCAAAGCTGACTTCTGGACGGGAGAGTGAGTAAAATGTATTAAGGGGGGGTGACCTGTTTTGTATTAAGGGGGGTGACCTGTTTTGTATTAAGGGGGTGTGACCTGTTTTGTATTAAGGGGGGTAACCTGTTTTGTATGAAGGGGGGGTGACTGTTTTGTATTAAGGGGGTGACCTGTTTTGTATAATTCATTAAGGGGGGTGACCTGTTTTGTGTAATTCATTAAGGGGGGTGACCTGTTTTGTATAATTCATTAAGGGGGTGACCTGTTTTGTATAATTCATTAAGGGGGGTGACCTGTTTTGTGTAATTCATTAAGGGGGGTGACCTGTTTTGTATAATTCATTAAGGGGGTGACCTGTTTTGTATTAAGGGGGGTGACCTGTTTTGTATTAAGGGGGGTGACCTGTTTTGTATTAAGGGGGGTGACCTGTTTTGTATTAAGGGGGGTGACCTGTTTTGTATAATTCATTAAGGGGGTGACCTGTTTTGTATAATTCATTAAGGGGGTGACCTGTTTTGTATAATTCATTAAGGGGGTGACCTGTTTTGTTTTAAGGGGGGGTGACCTGTTTTGTTTTCTCTTTTTTGGTTGTATCCAAAGGCTCTCAAAGTAAATTTACGGTAGCATGGGATCTTCCCGGGATTCGAACCTAGGACACCACATACAAAACTTACACACTCTAACCATTACACCATCAAGACAGTTATAGGATCAACACATAACCATGATTAACCCTTTCAAGGCAGGGAGGGTTCTGTGGGGGTGCTCGGTTATGGCCTTGGCCTTGCTCAGGGCCTTGGGGCTGTTCGGCCAGGCAGCTTGGGGAACAACAACAACAACAACAACCCTTTCAAGCTTCAATACGCGTTTTTGTTCTGTTTCTGGCTACTATTAGACGATTTTATTCAGATTAGCAACGGTATATGGAAGTCAAAGGGTTGATTGAGATAGTATTTACCCTTTTAATACCCACAGATACTTCCGAAGCTGCATAAAATCGTCTAATGATAGCCAAACTAAACTGCTAAAACACGTCAGAGCTTCAAGGGTTAATATCCCTTTATGGAATACTGGATATCAATATTATCAGGTATGGTTGGCCAAATAAGTCGTTTTGCTCGCTGTGTGCTGTATTAATGTCTGTCAGATGTAGAATAGGGTGTGTAAAGATAGGAACATGTTTGTATATCTCATTCGAAACGATGAATTAATGCTTAGATAGTGCTGAAGCTAATCATTGATCGAAATATACTTGGTGCCGAGACATCACTTATTAGGCCGACTGTACTGGACCCGACTGTACACCTGTGTTATTCAGAGGTTTTATTGAGAACGTGTTTACCCCTTTGAGTCCTAGAGGTAGATTATAAGCTAAAGAAATTCGTCTAAACCTCAGTTTAAGAAGGACCTGTGATATTCAGAGGTGTTATTGAGATGGTATTTACCCCTTTGAGTCCTAGAGGCAGATTATAAGCTAAAGAAAATCATCTAATGGTAACAGTTTAAGAAGGACCTGTGTTATTCAGAGTGTTTATTAAGATGGTATTTACCCCTTTGAGTCCCAGAGGTAGATTATAAGCTAAAGAAACCGTATAGTGGTAACAGCGGATATTTTTAGTTTGTTCCCTAGACGTCCATCAACCTTAAACTTCCACCCCCTAGACCACCTTTCAAGAATAATTTGTTAATTTTTTCGGTAGAAAATGTGCCGGCCAAAGGCCGGTTCACTGTCTTCGTGGTGCGATGTATAAGGTGTTGATTTTCGGTGTGAGCATCCTGGGTTCGAGTCCACGGACTGCCACATGTGTTTGTAAATTTCATTAATCGATTTTAGGAGTATGGTTGGTTGTTGGAAGGAACATAATAATTACAGGTTCGCTATCGCTCGCCAATAAAAAAAATCAACTAATATGGCACAAAAGGTCTTAAAATTGACAGCAATGTGGCAAAAGTTCTTATAATCACCAAACTAAATCTCAAAAGCAATGGGGCTAAACATGAGGGAGAAGGGGGGGTCCAGCAAAAATAAGCTAAAGCAAATCGTCTAAAGGTAGCAGTTTAATAAGGGGCTAAAGCACGAGGGAGAAAGGGGCGCAACAACAATAGGGGTGAGGATACGGGAAAGACCCTCTCACAACCCTAACTAACAATTTATCACTCTGGCTCTATCCTGTCTGTCTCTCTCTCTCTCTCTCTCTCTCTCTAACGATGTATCACTAGCTCTCTCTTTCTCTCTAACAATGTATCACTAACTCTATCCGCTCTGCCCTCTCACTCACTCTCTCTCTCTCTCTCTCTCTCTCTATATATATATATATATATATATATATATATATATACAGTATATGTCTCCTACTAACTTCCTAATCCTGCCACGGACATGAGTTCCAGGGCAGTAGTTCCCTTTCCAATTTTCCTTTACCCACTCTAAACCCCTGTTTGGGCACTTGATCCTCAGTGTTTTGGAGGACAAGCAGCTTAGAAGGGTCACTAGCCCTGTTGTTGCTTGATTTCCTTTGTACTCATTTGTACTATCTTTCTCTCTCTCTCTCTCTCTCTCTCTCTCAAAGCAAAGAGTAGTTATTAACGGAGTGGAATCAGATTGGACTCCAGTGACTAGTGGAGTCCCCCAGGGTTCAGTACTGGGTCCATTATTGTTTATAATATATCGGCTATTAATGATATAGACAACAGCATCAATAATATAATTTCCAACTTCGCCGAGGACACTAAGATAGGAAATACAATATTCTCAGAAAGCGATAGAAGTAGCCTGCAATGAAAGCGATAGAAGTAGCCTGCAATGAAAGCGATAGAAGTAGCCTGCAATGAAAGCGATAGAAGTAGCCTGCAATGAAAGCGATAGAAGTAGCCTGCAATGAAAGCGATAGAAGTAGCCTGCAATGAGATCTAAACAAAATATCGGAGTGGTCAGAAAATTGTCAGATGCAAATTTAAACAAATGCCAGATACTACAAATAGGCTCCCAAAACAACAAATACCAATACCATATGAATGGAGAAAAGATAAAGAGCGTATCACAGATAAAACACCTAGGAGTGCTCATCAACGAAAATCTAAAATCTACAAGCCAATACATGGCAGCATATAATTAAGGGGAGGTTTTTAGTTTGTTTCCTAGACTTCCATCAAGCTTGAAATTACACCCCCTTGACCCCCTTTCAAGATAAATTTGTACATTTTTCGATAGAAAAATGTCCCGGCCGAAGGCCGGTTCCTCTTAAATTATAGGCTCGCTATCGCTCGCCAGGAAAAAATCGACACCTAAATGGGACGAAAGGTCTTAAAAGTGACATAAATAGGGTGAACATTATTAAAATCGCCAAAGTAATGGGGCGAACGTCTTAAAATCTGAAAATCAATGGGGTTAAACATGAGGGAGAAAGGGGTAAAGAAAAAAAAATCCCTCAAGTGGAAATCTCCCCTTAAGCAAATAGAGCACTAGGATTCATCATGAAAAGAAATATTAATTATCATAGTGAAGCCATAGTTGTACCGGTTCCATGTCAACTCAACCAGTAGACCATTTCAACCAGTAGCTCTCAACCAGTGCCAAATTAACCCAGACCAACCAAACCAGTGCCAAAATAGAGTACTAACCTAACCTAACCGTATTGGTTGATTTGGTACTGGTTGAGAGCTACTGGTTGAAATGGTCTACTGGTTGAGTTGACCGGTACCACAGCAGGGTTCCATGTCATCTCAACCAGTAGACCATTTCAACCAGTAGCTCTCAACCAGTGCCAAATTAACCCAGACCAACCAAACCAGTGCCAAAATATAGTACTAACCTAACCGTATTGGTTGATTTGGTACTGGTTGAGAGCTACTGGTTGAAATGGTCTACTGGTTGAGTTGACCGGTACCACAGCAGGGTTCCATGTCATCTCAACCAGTAGACCATTTCAACCAGTAGCTCTCAACCAGTGCCAAATTAACCCAGACCAACCAAACCAGTGCCAAAATAGAGTACTAACCTAACCTAACCGTATTGGTTGATTTGGTACTGGTTGAGAGCTACTGGTTGAAATGGTCTACTGGTTGAGTTGACCGGTACCACAGCAGGGTTCCATGTCATCTCAACCAGTAGACCATTTCAACCAGTAGCTCTCAACCAGTGCCAAATTAACCCAGACCAACCAAACCAGTGCCAAAATATAGTACTAACCTAACCTAACCGTATTGGTTGATTTGGTACTGGTTGAGAGCTACTGGTTGAAATGGTCTACTGGTTGAGTTGACCGGTACCACAGCAGGGTTCCATGTCATCTCAACCAGTAGACCATTTCAACCAGTAGCTCTCAACCAGTGCCAAATTAACCCAGACCAACCAAACCAGTGCCAAAATATAGTACTAACCTAACCGTATTGGTTGATTTGGTACTGGTTGAGAGCTACTGGTTGAAATGGTCTACTGGTTGAGTTGACCGGTCACCAGTTGAACCATTACAGTATTGTGAGGCCGCATCTGGAGTATGCTGTGCAGCTTTGGTCTCCCTACATAATAAAAGACATAGAGAAACTAGAATCCGTTCAGCGTAGAGCAACAAAGTTAAGGGGAGATCTCCACTTGAGGGATTTTTTTCTTGACTCCTTTCTCCCTCATGTTTAGCCCCATTGCTTTTCTAATTTCTAAGACTTTCGCCCCATTATTTTGACGATTTTAAGAACCTTCGACCCATTTCTGTCAATTTTTAGACCTTTCGTGCCATTTAAGTGTCGATTTTAACCTGGCGAGCGATAGCGAGCCTGTAATTTAAGAGGAACCGGCTTTCAGCCGGGACATTTTTCTACCGAAAAATGTACAAATTTATCTTGAAAGGGGGTCTAGGGAGTGTAATTTTAAGCTTGATAGAAGTTTAGGGAGGAAACTAAACACCTCCCCTTAGAAAAATACCATACAATGAGAGATTAAGAGAACTCGACCTGTTTTGTCTTAAGAAACGGAGAAGAAGGGGACAGCTGATAGTTTTAAGGGGACAGCTGATAGTTTTTAAGATACTAAAAGGCTTTAGTATCGTAAATTCTAATAATCTATTTAAGAGAGCCAAAGAAGGTCCCCACAAGAGGAAACACATTAAAACTAACAGGCAGGAAAGCGAACCTAGACATAACTAAACATGTCTTCACCCACAGCATTATTAGTGAGTGGAATAAACTCCCTAATGAAGTTATTGGCAGTGACTCCATATACACATTAAGGGGAGATCTCCACTTGAGGGATTTTTTTCTTGACCCCTTTCTCCCTCATGTTTAGCCCCATTGCCTTTGATATTATAAAACGTTTTCCCCATTAGTTTAGGGGTTTTAAGAACTTTCACCCCATATTAAGACCTTTTGTGCAATTCAGGTGTCGATTTTATCCTGGCGAGCGATAGCGAGCCTGTAATTTAAGAGGAACCGGCCTTTGGCCGGGACATTTTTCTACCGAAAAATGTACAAATTTATCTTGAAAGGGACTCAAGGGGGTGTAATTTTAAGCTTGATGGAGGTCTAGGGAACACACTAAATACCTCCCCTTAAAAAAAGGTTAGACTCATATCACAGAGAAGTTGGTCTGCAGTAGAAGCTGATCACTGACAAGAGAACCTGGCAGAAATGAACACTGTTTGTAGTTGAAGAGAGCAGAACAAAACGTGAAGGTGTGCATGCCTTTCCTTTCTATTTCTAACTATACTATAAATTCCTTCAGGCGATTTCCTAGCCCTGCAAGGCTATTTCCTTCTAATTGTTTTCATGTACAGCAAATTGACGGAGGGATCAGAGGGTGGGAAGAGAGCCTTCATCTTTGCTATCCTTTCCTTCCACTTTCTCTTAGGCTTGCTATCTCTATTAGAATTAAGTCCTGGCCACCTCGCAGGGATCGTAAAATCTATGTGGCCAGTGTATATATGTAAATCTCTCTCTAACAATGTACTGTATATACCACTAGCTCTCTCTCTCTCTCTCTCTCTCTCTCTCTCTCTCTCTCTCTCTCTCTCGCTCTCTCTCTCGCTCTCTCTCTCTCGCTCGCTCGCTCGCTCGCTCGCTCGCTCTCGCTCTCGCTCTCGCTCTCTCTCTCTCTCTCTCTCTCTCTCTCTCTCTCTCTCTCTCTCATGATCTACAGAAATAACTATGGATATTTTTCTGGTGTTTTAATGTAATAGTTTGATATGTTATTTCGCATTTTTTACATGTTATTGCCATTTTGATCTCTCCATATTATTCAGTATTGCGTCAGTAGTAAAATTTATATAAAAATATCAATTAAATGCGCGCTCTTTCATATATGCTAAAACAAAATATCCCTATTTGCATGAAGGAGACAAAAGGCTAAGTTACCTGTAACCAGTATCCTCCCCAAAGTTGAAATATTGATAACAAGACAAATTCAAGGTACCGGTACGTTAGAATCAACATTTCTGGACACACGGAGTTAGAATCAGTTTAAGTCATAGGAAGAGGGAAAGATATTTTGAGGGAGTTTCAGAGCTTAATTGTTGAGTAGAGAAAAGACTGGGAAAATTGTTTCACTCTTGGGTTAGAGAGTTGGACAGAATAGCCGTGGGAGTGTGTTGAAAGGCGGGTGCCCCCCACTCTCCATAAGGGAGGAGATATAATATTTGAAAGCTCTGAAGAACACTGATTATTGTAATAGTGGTAGAAGAGTAAAAGAGATGCAACATTGCGGCATGTAGAAAGAGATTGTAGTGAACTAGTATGAGGAAGTGAGTTGATGAGACAAAATGCTTTTGACTCTACTCTTTCCAGAAGTGCCGTATAGGAGCCTCCCCACACATGTGAACAATACTCAATACAGGGGTGTACTGTGCCCCTATACAGATCAAGAAGCTGTACATACATACATACAATTTTAAGACTGAGTGCTCCACACATACATGCAGTTTCAGTCTCTTGTCCTAATGGCGGCGTTCCAGGCAACCCTGTTAATGGCTGCTTCACTTGTCAAGTTTTTGGATTTGAGATCGGCACGGATGGTCCGATCCCAGGTCTTCCTCGGTCCACCCCTTGGTGCAGCTCCCTCCACAATCACAGACCTGCATCTTTTCACCCAATTGTGTTCATCCATTCTCTCCACATGTTCATACCATCCCAGTCTACTTGTACGCATCACCTCGCTAATACTCTTTATACCTAAACGTCTCCTCAGCTCAACATTTGTTATTCTATCCTGTAGCCTGGCCCCACACATCCATCTCACCATTCTCATCTCATTACGTTCAATTCTGTTGACATCCTCTACTTTAACGGCCCATGTTTCTGAGGCATACGTCATTGCACTTCTAACACATGAGGCATACACCTTTCCCTTCAGGGGGAGAGGCATTCTTTTCATGGTCAGAATTGGCAGGAGTTCTCTGAACTTCCCCCAGCCACATCTAATTCTAGCGACAGTGGCAGCCTCGGTCCCACCACCGGCAGAGATGGTATCTCCTAGGTAACAAAACTTGTCCACCAGCTCCAATGACTCATTTCCAAAATTCAAAGCCACAGGATCATCACTTAACACAAGCTCGCCTTTGCACACTACGCACTCAAATGTCTCTATTTCTGACTTATCCTTCGGCAGGGATCCTTTTATTCTACTACAGCGCTTACTCCCATGGTGCACCCAACATCGACAGATGCTACATCGAATCGAGTTAGCGCCCACACCCTTTCCACACACTGCACATGGGTATGCACCTCTCTTTTCCAAATTGGCTCGTCTCAATCTACAGTGCATAACCTTGGTTTTGTTAATATTGACTCTTAAACCCTTGCTCGCCATGCCCTCTCTCCATCTTCTGAATTTGGCCTCAGCATCTTGCATACTGTCAGTTACTAGGACTAAATCGTGTGTATAAAACAGTTCCAACGGGAGTCCGCCTCTAAAAACTCTAGACAGCACCTCCAAGACCATAATAAAGAGGAGGGGGCTTAACACAGAACCCTGATGAACTCCAACAGGGAGTGTGAGTGAGTGAAGAACCCATGGAAATGGTTGAGCATACCCATCTTCTGGGAAGCTGTTTTTAGCAAAGAGTGGCACACTGAAAAAAATTGACCCAAAATTGCGTAGACCTATCCCTTCATGCCTTCCAAACTCTCTCTCTCCCTCTCTCATATTATTTATATATATATATATATATATATATATATATATATATATATATATACCGTAAGTGAAGTAAATTGAATGTCTGATATCTTTAATAGGCATCATGTTTATGTCACAATTGTATCTTCACGAGAGAAAATATGTATATAAATAGTTTTTCGGTGATGGATATGAATGCCATAGTTGTATTTATATATTTATTTATATGTCATGCAGGATTATTCATGTATATACTGTATATATATACCGGTATATGTATATTATATATATATATATATATATATATATATATATATATACAGGGTGTTTCAGTTGATATTTTCATAAATGACAGGACATATTCGTCAGGCAATAATAAGACTATTTTATTCTATGACGTTCGGGGAGAGTATTTATAATTACGGAGATATTTCACATCAAAAGTTATCGATAAATACAAACAAATGCAGTCTAAGGGGCACAAACTAATGTTTCAAAGCTAGCGCAGGGCAGAAAGGCCTTGTTTACACGTGGATAACGAGGTTAGAAAAGTGTTGCCCTGCGCTAGCTTTGAAATATTAGTTTTGACCCCTTAGACTGCATTTGTTTGTGTATCTATCGATAACTTTCGATGTGTAATATCTCCATAATTATAAAAAACAACTTGACTTTCTTTTACAGTTTCCGCACTTCACGGGTTATTTATTTTGCTATTTCCGTACTTCACGGGTTAATATATTTTTTTGTTCTCCCCGCAGTAAGTTGTATCGTCTGAACTTGGGCAAGAACCACCTCCAAGGGGTTCCGCGTCTGCACACCCTCTCCAAGTTACAAGTTCTTACCCTCAGTGATAACCAAATCTCTATTATAGCGGAAGGCAGCTTTAGAGGTGAGTTAGTGAGTTTTTGACATATTTAGTTATATATTTAGATAATATGATAGATGGATGGATAGATAGTTAGTTATTGGGATGTTTAGTTATTCATATTTTTATATAATTTGATGGATAGATATATAGATAGTTAGTTAGATAGATAGATAATTAGATAGATAGTTTGATAGATAGATATATATATATATATATAGTTAAATAATTAAATAGATAGTTAGATATATAATTAGATAGATAGTTAGTTAGTTAGATAATTAGATAGATAGATAGTTAGATAGATAATTAGATAGATAGTTAGTTAGTTAGTTAGATAATTAGATAGATAGATAGATAATTAGATAGATAGTTAGTTAGTTAGTTAGATAATTAGATAGATAGATAGATAATTATATATATAGTTAGTTAGTTAGTTAGATAATTAGATAGATAGATAGATAATGATATATATAGTTAGTTAGATAGTTAGTTAGCTAGTTAAATATATAGATAGTCAGTTTGACAAGTTACAAGTTCTTACCCTCAGTGATAAACAAATCTCTGTTGTTGTTGTTGTTGTTGTTGTTGTTCCCTAAGCTGCCTGGCCGAACAGCCCTGAGTCCCTAAGGAAGGCCATGGCCACGGTCGGGCTTTCCCACAGAGCTCTAAATAATCTCTGTTATACCTGAACGCAGCTTTAGAGGTGAGTCTTGAAAGGCCCCCCTTCTCCCTTATGTTAAGCCCCATTTGTTTTCATATTTAAGATGTTTGCCCCATTAGTTTGTCAATTTTAAGATCTTTCGCCCCATTTCTTTGTCAATGTTCAGATCTATCGTGCTATTTAGGTGTCGATTTTTTGTTTTCCTGGTGAACGAAAGTGAGCCAGTAATCTTGGAAGAACAAATAAACCAAAATAAATTAGAATGAAGGCAGAATAAGTTGAGTGAGAAGATTCAGCTTGCCATCAATCCAGCTATGGAGCATTTTTTTTTTTTTTTTTTATGTGCATGAAGGATACAAAATGCAAAACTTCCTGTAACAAGTGCCCCCCCCCCCCACCCACCCAAAGTTGAAGGCGTGAGAGAGCCAATATCAAGGTACGTTAGAGGTAATTTAGGTGTGTTGGAAAGCAGTGTGGTGAGCTTGTTAAGGGGGGTCACCTGCTTTTTGTAATTTCTCTCCTTTTCTCTCTTTCTCTGGCTTGTATCCATTCGGCCCCATTCAGCCAACTATTTTAAGACGTTTATCCCCATATAGGTGTCGATTTCTTCCTGGCGAGCGAGAGCAAGCCAGCATTATATGAAGAAATCCGGCTTCGCCGGAGAAATGTTTCTATCGAAAAATGTACAAATTTAGCCTGCTGTCAAACAAAAATAAAAAATATGCTGGCTCGCCACCGCTCACCAGTAAACAATTGACACCTGGATGGGGATAAACGTCTTAAAACAGTAGGCTGACTGGGGCCAAATGGGTACAAGGAAGAGAAAGATAGAAAAGGACAGAACAAAAACAGGTCACCCACCCTTAAGTGTAGTGAAATGACTAGGAGGAGGAGGTGATTGTGAGAGTTAGCTGGATTACTCTCTGTGTAGATGAGGCACTAATAGAAACAGTGGGGGAAGCCAGGCAAATGAAACAGGAGTTCCAGCAACTCCTTATCATATGCCTATGTGGCCTCCCCTGGGTATATTGCCCTGCTAGATTGGTGCCTACAATTTCCCCGTCGCAAGCAAAAGATTGGAGCCTTGCTTGCCACGGTGGGCTTGTGACGAGATTGGCAAAACAGAAATCTGGATAAATCTTGAGATGATGGAGTTGCGATGAGACCGTAAAAACACAGATTAAGTCTTTATCACTTTATGAGTGGGTTCGAATCCTGGTCAGGATAGCTCTCTCCCAACCTGTTTGACATTATCCCTAGTTATTGTTGTTGTTCCCAGCCTGTCTGACCGAACAGCCCCGAGCAAGGCCAACCAAAGCCATAACCAAGCGCCCCCACAGAACCCTCCCTGCTTTACCACTAAGAAAGCCCAGGTGACCAAAGCCGCTCCCAGGCGAGGGGCGGAGGAGGGTGCGGAAACGCCCGGGACACCGAAGCCCCACCCAAGGCCCTGTGCCCCTTAACAATTATGAAGGGAAAGTTGAGTTGCTCCTCAACATTATCCTTAGTTATTAGTATTGGTTGTAATGGCAGTTGTAAGTTTTGAACAAGCATTTTTTGTTCACCGATCTCTATTTGTTCAACAGGTTTGGAGATGTTGGATATGTTGATGTTGGAGAACAACCAAGTGAGAACCTTGGAAGCCAACGTGTTCAGTGATTTATCCAAGCTTAACTCTGTGAATATTAAACAGAATATCATCGCCAACATCAGTGATTTGGCCTTTACTGGATTGGAAGGTAGGTGTACATGTTTCTATGTAAGTATGTATGTATTAGAGATGGACCGAATATTCGTTCCATCTCTAGTATGTATGTAGATACTCAGGCGCATACCCCATAGCTGGGGGTGGTGCCACGACTCGAGAGAGTACGAAAAGAAACAACATAAATGAAATACAAAATATATAAAATTCACACACATCTAGGTCACCCATGAGAAGACCCAGAGACCAAGGACCATGATAAGGTCCCCAGCAAAAGATTCCCAGGTCCAAGACCTCCCGGAGAGGTTCCGGTCACAGCAGGCAGACACGCAGCGAAGCACACCACCACGATGCCCGCCCATCTCACATCCAGGCATGACCCTTCATATATACCGGTTCCCCGGGCCAGGCACCTGACGGAATATTATCTAGTCCAACTGGCGCCCGACCCCCTCTCCCAACGATCGCGTTATCACTCATCTATTCACAAGGATTCTGCATTCATTCCCACTTATCTCTATCTTCCAACGCCTTTTTCACATCTCTCGATCTCCTACGAGGTCTTCCTCTAAATCTGTTTCCCCTTGTTTCTGACTCATATTTTCTCTTTGTAAACCTTTCATCTCCCATTCATTCAACATGACCATACCAGCTCAGCACCCTTCTGTCCACTCTGGCCGACAAATATTCCTGCTGTCCCATTCTCCTACGTATCTTTTCATTCCTCAATCTGTCTCTATGAGTAACTCCACACATACTCCTCAAGCAGCTCATCTCCATGACATTCAGCTGTCTTCTCTCCTTTGCCTTCAGAGCTCATGTCTCAGCCCCATACATTACTATTGGTACAATTATCCCTTGATACATTGCAATTTTAGTCCTCACTTCGAGATTTCTCACCTTCTACATACTTTCCATAATATTTAAATAAAATAAATTCAAAGACAATTCAAATAAAAATGAAAACCAAATCAAATTAAGTATGGTAAATTCAAAGCCAATTCAAAGAAAATCAAGTAAAATACAACGCAATTCAAAGAAAATCAAGTAAAATACAACGCAATTCAAAGAAAATCAAGTAAAATACAACGCAATTCAAAGAAAATCAAGTAAAATACAACGCAATTCAAAGAAAATCAAGTAAAATACAACGCAATTCAAACAAAATCAAAGTAAATCAAAACAACCTACTTACCACGAGATGCACCCCACCGGAAATGCTGATTGGCTGACAGGCTGAGTGACGTGGCGGACCTGTGATTGGTTGAGTGACATGGGGGCCTGTGATTGGTTCTGGGTATATAGCAGTGACGTCATAGGGCTCTTCTATTGGTGTACATTTCCTGAAAGTCAAGGAAATGAAGATATATTATTATTAACCTTTTCAGCACAATGACATGGTTACCCTGACACGATTTTCTTTAGCTTAAGGGGAGGCAGTTGGTTTTTCGAGTCCTCCTCCTCCCTCATGTTTAGCCCTATTAGTTATGAGATTTCAAGACATTCGCCCCATTAGTTTGGCGATATTCATACCTTTTGCCCCATTTCTTTGCCAATATTAAGACCTTTCGTTCCATTTAGGTGTCGAAGTTTTCCTGGCCAGTGATAGCGAGCCTGTAATTATAGAAGTAACCGGCCTTTGGTCGGGACATTTTTCTACCGAAAAATTTAAACATCTTGTGGGTGTTCTTTTAAGTTTGATGGAGGTTTAGGGAGCAAAATAAACCCCTTCCTTAAACCATTGAGCCGAGCCAGTAAATTATGCTGCACAATACCGTCTGAGCTACCTCGATGCTTAAGACGCATTTGACAGCTTATTCTGGCTATTATTAGACGATTTTATTAGGATTAGGAAGAGTATATGGAAGCCAGAGGGTTGATTGAGACTGCCTGTACCCTTGTAACTCCCACAGATCCTTCCCAAGCTGTATAAAATCTGCTAATGTTAACTGTCATAACGCGTCATAATCCTCAAGGGTTAAAATCTACCTTTAGGATTCAAACTCAAAATCTACCTTTAGGATTCAAACTCAAAATCTACCTTTAGGATTCAAACTCAAAATCTACCTTTAGGATTCAAACTCAAAATCTACCTTTAGGATTCAAACTCAAAATCTACCTTTAGGATTCAAACTCAAAATCTACCTTTAGGATTCAAACTCAAAATCTACCTGTAGGATTCAAACTCAAAATCTACCTTTAGGATTCAAACTCAAAATCTACCTGTAGGATTCAAACTCAAAATCTACCTTTAGGATTCAAACTCAAAATCTACCTGTTGGATTCAAACTCAAAATCTACCTTTAGGATTCAAACTCTCAAACTCAAAATCTACCTTTAGGATTCAAACTCAAAATCTACCTTTAGGATTCAAACTCAAAATCTACCTTTAGGATTCAAACTCAAAATCTACCTGTAGGATTCAAACTCAAAATCTACCTTTAGGATTCAAACTCAAAATCTACCTTTAGGATTCAAACTCAAAATCTACCTTTAGGATTCAAACTCAAAATCTACCTTTAGGATTCAAACTCAAAATCTACCTTTAGGATTCAAACTCAAAATCTACCTTTAGGATTCAAACAAAAATCTACCTTTAGGATTCAAACTCAAAATCTACCTTTAGGATTCAAACTCAAATCTACCTTTAGGATTCAAACTCAAAATCTACCTTTAGGATTCAAACTCAAAATCTACCTTTAGGATTCAAACTCAAAATCTACCTTTAGGATTCAAACTCAAAATCTACCTTTAGGATTCAAACTCAAAATCTACCTGTAGGATTCAAACTCAAAATCTACCTTTAGGATTCAAACTCAAAATCTACCTTTAGGATTCAAACTCAAAATCTACCTTTAGGATTCAAACTCAAAATCTACCTTTAGGATTCAAACTCAAAATCTACCTTTAGGATTCAAACTCAAAATCTACCTTTAGGATTCAAACTCAAAATCTACCTTTAGGATTCAAACTCAAAATCTACCTGTAGGATTCAAACTCAAAATCTACCTTTAGGATTCAAACTCAAAATCTACCTTTAGGATTCAAACTCAAAATTAAAACATCTGAATAACATAAACGAGTACAAAGGAAAACAAGCAACAACAGTTCTACCGACTCTTACGAGGCTTCTTGTAACTGAAACTACCTAACCTATGTAACGGTAGCACAGGAAAGAGTGGTACAATTAACCCATACAGTACCGGGGACGTCCTCTTTATCATATTCTGGCAACTATTAGACGATTTTACTCAGCTTAGGAAGGACCTCTAGCAATAATATGGCTTCAAACTATCTCGACCAACCCTTTTAACTACCACAGATCCTTCCCAAGCTGCATAATATGGTCTAAATATAGCTATACTTAAATATAGCACACGTCGCTGGTACTCAAAGGGTTAAGGGCGCGATATTTATCTAGTCGGATTTTGAAAATTTAAACAGTACTGAAATCAATGACATTATTATACTCGGTTTCATTTCAGCTGGCGCTAAATTGACTGACTCTCTCTCTCTCTCTCTCTCTCTCTCTATAAATATATATATATATTGAGAATATATCACAAATACACGTGAGCCACTAAATGTTTCTAATCTCTCAGTGGGGATCGAACAGTCGACCATCAAGACTGCCGTGGTGTAGTTGATTAAAGCGTCGGCTATCGTCCTGATGGTCGACGGTTCGATCCCCACTGAGAGATTAGAAACATATATATATATATATATATATATATATATATATATATATATCAAGCACATTTACTGACGCACTCTCTCCAGATGCGTCACCCGAAGCAACCAAGCCTTATACATCACTTTCTCCCCAACAGAGAACCTGGAATGGCTGGAACTCGGACACAACCGCCTGGACCACATCCCCTCCCACGCGCTGAGCCGCCTGCACAACCTACGACAGCTCGATTTGGACTCGAATCGGATTGTGGAGGTGCCGGAGGACGCCTTTGAGGGTTACGGGAAGAGCATCAAGTTCCTTATGTTGAATCGGAACAAGTAAGATAGATGGATGGATGGATGGATGGATGGATGGATGGATGGATGGATGGATGGATGGATGGATGGATGGATGGATGGATGGATGGATGGATGGATGGATGAAATGATGGAAGGATGGATGGATGGATGGATGGATGGATGGATGGATGGATGGATGGATGGATGGATGGAAGGATGGAAGGAAGGAAGGAAGGAAGGAAGGAAGGAAGGAAGGAAGGAAGGAAGGAAGGAAGGAAGGAAGGAAGGATGGATGGATGGATGGATGGAATGATAGATAGAATAGCTAGATAGATAGATGGATGGATGGATGGATAGATATATTAGATAGAATAGCTAGATAGATAGATGGATGGATGGATGGATATAGATAGAGAGAGAGAGAGGATAACAGGAAAACTAACATAAAATAGCATTGTTTTGGCCACTTTATCACTTCCAAAGACAATATAAGAAGGAAAAAATTAAAATTAACATGAAATAGCATTACAACGGCCATTTTATCACTTCTAAAGACATAATTTAAACAATAAGCCATATTATATACTATACATGTACACTAATAAGGACTACTAGGCATGAACTATACTCTGTCCATTATAGGTAGGTCAGAAATCCAAACTTCAACCTCTTATAACTCAAAAACTACTTGAGTAATTGCGCTAATAGTTCTACCATTTGGAAAGAGACAGCCAGGGAATAGGTGTGGATATGTATAGCCCATTTGCTTTAGCCCTTTTTGAGTTATAGAGGATATAGATCATTATTCATGCCCTAACTATATTGAATGAACTATAGACTTTCATTTGACACCCTGACTCAGAGCAGTGTTGCCAAGGTTTTCATTCAGCGTGTCACTACCAAAACTTATTGTTCCCCAATTTACACGCAATTTGAGTATTCAGTTTTCATTCCCAACTTTGATGTACGGGAGTGAAGCATGGACGTTTTTGGTGAGATGCAAATCAAGAATGAGAGGGGTGAAAATGAGTTACTTGAGAAGAGCATTTCCAAATGGTGGCGCTCCAGGCAGCCCTACTCAGAGCTGCCTCACTTGTCAGTTTTTTTTATGTGGGATCAGACCGTAAGGTCTGATCCCACATCTTTCTTGGTCAGCCCCTTGATGCAGCTCCCTTCACGTTCACGGACTTGCATCTTTTCACCCAACTTAGTTCATCTATCCTCTCCACATGTCCCCAATCCTGCTAGTATGCATCTCATCACTGATACTTTTGATACCTAACCTTCTCCTTAGCTATTCACTTGATATCCTATCTTGCAGTTTGGCCCCACACATCCATCTCACCATTCTCATCTCGTACGTTCTATTCTGTTGGTATCAAAGTGGTAGCCCACTTTGACAGGCCATGTTTCTGCAGCATATGTCATTGTGCTTCAAACACATGAAGTGTACACCTTTCCCTTCAAGGGGAGAGGGAGTCTTATAGTGAGTAGTGGCAACAATTCTTTGAACTTTCCCCAGCCGCATCTAATTATGACGATAGTGGCGGCCTCGGCCCCACCACCGGCAGAGATGGTATCAGGCAAAACTTGTCCACCATCTCCAGTGCCTCATTGCTAAAGTTAACACTCTCGAGTCGGCCATTGAATACAAGCTCGCCTTTGCATACTATGCATACAAATTTCTCAACTTCGGAGTTCTTCCTTGGTAATTTATTAATTTATTCTAGTGCAGTGCTTCTTCTCATGATGTACCCAGCTGCGACAGACGCTACACTGTATTGAGTTTGAGCCCAACCCTTTTCTGCATACTGCACATGGGTATGCACCACTTTTGTCTACCTTTCCAAGCCCTAACTTACTGAGATAAACCTAAGTTTGTTTTATATTAATTCTTAATCCTATATTTGCATTGAGAGGATTAAACCCATACTCTATTCCAGCATCAAGACCATCCTGCCCATGACCTTCTTTGACCTACACTCCCTGGAATGGTTAAAGCTGTCCCACAACGAACTGACCCGACTTAGTGAAGATACCGTTCAACCCATACTGGATACGCTCACCATGATCGACGTCTCGCGTAAGTTAATTTTTGTTATTATCTTAAGAGTTTGAAAATAGTACCGGTATTTATTGTATGCAATGGTGAGCTTGTGTTGGATGACCGGAGAATGTTAACTTTGACAATGAGGCAGACACGTTACCACGAGACTAATAAAGGTACCTCACTTAGGCTGGTAGTCTAAGTGTATTTCCGCATCTTGTTCAGTTTAGGCTAACCTATTTTGACTGAATTTACAACAATAGGATAGGATAGGTGGTTGGGTCAATACAAGTTTTAGAATTAAGTTCGGACTGCCTAGTAGAGCCCGCAAGGTCTGTGCAGTCTGTATATCTATGTAACTCTATGTAACCCTTTCCAGACAACCCCCTGGAGTGTGACTGTGAGGTGATGTGGATGACAGTATGGCTGAGGGAGTTCATGCGTCGGGAGACGTATAAATCTGTGGCCAAACATACTTGTAACCACCGGAACCGCCGGACGCTGGACATTATGGAACTGAGCGCCGGCTACCTTGGCTGTCCGGATAATAGCATTAGGGTAAGCTACTATTCATCTATCTATCTATCTATTGCTGGATGCCGTGATCACCCAAGGGGTAGCCACGGACGAATCCCCCCATGCACCACTGTCCCCAGTCAGTTGACGCCTCTCCTCCCAACCAGCACCGCCTTCATCCATATACTTCTTAACTCCATCCTTCCACCTCTCTCTCGGTCTACATCTCCCTCTTTGTCCTTCCACCTCACTCTCGTACTCTCTCTTAGTAATTTTCTCGCTTCCCATACATTCCACATGGCCGAACCATCTCAAGGTGTTCCTTTTCACACTTTCCAGCACATCTACCTCCACACCACACTGCTCTAGTACTTCCTTATTCTTCGCTCTATCCCTCCATGTAACTCCGCACTCACTTCTCAAGTAAATAATTTCCATCCCTCTCACTCTTGGTTTATATCTCTCCACCAACGTCCATGCTTCGCTCCCGTAAGTCAATGTCGGGATTATCACACTATCATGCAAGGACTTCATGACTCCATCCATGTATATACAGTAAACAACCATGGGGACATCACACACCCCTGTTTCAACCCAACATTCAGGTCAAAGAACTCGCTCTGCTCATTCTCCACACGCACTGCCGCCTTTGCACCCTTATACATACTCTTCACTGCTTTCAGCAACTTGCCATCTACTCCGTATATTCCAAGTACTTTCCACATACCTTCTCTATCCACTCTGTCATAGGCCTTCTCCAAGTCCATTATGGAATTGAGCACCGGCTATCTTGGCTGTCCGGATAATATTAGTATTACTGCTACTGCTACTACTATTACTACTACTACTACTACTACTACTATCATTACCCTACTACTAATACTACTACTACTACTACTACTATCATTACCCTACTACTATTACTACTACTATTTTTTTTTTTAGATTTGATAGAGGTATAGGGAGTATATATATATATATATATATATATATATATATATATATATATATATATATATATATATATATATATATATAATTATATATATACAGCATTCATAGCATAGTATTTCTATCAATCTATGTATCTATCTATTTTATTATCATTGTATTTCTTTCCTTATAAATTAATTTGTTTACGGTACAATACTTATTTGTTTACGGTACGATACTTATTTGTTTACGGTACGATACTTATTTGTTTACGGTACGATACTTATTTGTTTACGGTACGATACTTATTTGTTTACGGTACGATACTTATTTGTTTACGGTACAATACTTATTTGTTTACGGTACGATACTTATTTGTTTACGGTACGATACTTATTTGTTTACGGTACGATACTTATTTGTTTACGGTACGATACTTATTTGTTTACGGTACGATACTTATTTGTTTACGGTACGATACTTATTTGTTTACGGTACGATACTTATTTGTTTACGGTACGATACTTATTTGTTTACGGTACGATACTTATTTGTTTACGGTACGATACTTATTTGTTTACGGTACGATACTTATTTATCTAAATATTTATCTATTATTATTTTTCTCAGAATGGTGGCAGCCCCGTTGCAGTGATGCCAACAATCATCATCATCATCATGGGTTTGTCTCTTCTCTCCTTGCAACTCTAAGTACTACACGAGCAACATCAAAACAATGCTACATCAACACAAGATCAAAACAAAGGAAGATAAACAAGACAAGATCAAAACAAAAGAAGGCATTACGAGACAAGGACAAACACAGCAATATCAAAACAAGACAAGATCAAAACAAAGCAAGATAAAATCAAAGCAAGACTAAGCAAAACAAAAATAAACAAGAAAATCAAAACAAAGCAAGATAAAAGTAAAGCAAGACTAAGCAAAACAAAAGTAAACAAGACAATCAAAACAAAGCAAGACTAAGAAAACCAAAATAAACAAGACAATCAAACAAAAATAAACAAGACAATCAAAACAAAGCAAGATAAAAGTAAAGCAAGACTAAGCAAAACAAAAGTAAACAAGACAATCAAAACAAAGCAAGATAAAAGTAAAGCCAGACTAAGCAAAACAAAAATAAACAAGACAATCAAAACAAAGCAAGATAAAAGTGAAACAAGACTAAAAATATATATTCAAACAAGATAAGCTAATAATAAAACAAGGCTAAAAAGACAAGCCAAACCAAACTAACCAAGAAAAACAAAACAAAAGAAAGGTGAAACAAAACAAGATCAAAACAGAGCAAAACATAACAAAACAACTCATTTGCAAGACAATCAAAACAACCTATCAAAACCAAACAAGATCAAAGCAAAGTCCAGGCAAAACAAGTCAAAACAAAAGTTAAAAAGAGTATGACAAGTCCAAACAAAACAAGTCAAAACAAAACAAGTCAAAACAACACAAGCTCAAAACAAAAGTTAAGGGAAGGTTTTTAGTTGATTCCCTAGACTTCCATCAAGCTTAAAATTACTCCCCCTTGACCCCCTTTCAAGATAAATTTGTACATTTTTCCGTAGAAACATTTCCCCGCCGAAGGCCGGTTCCCCTTAAATTACAGGCTCGCTATCGCTCGCCAGGAAAAAATCGACACCTAAATGGCACGAATGGTCTTAAAATTGACAGAAATGGGGCGAGGGTTCTTAAAATCACCAAACTAATGGGGCGAACGTCTTAGCATCTCAAAAGCAATGGGGCTAGACATGAGGGAGAAAGGGGTCAAGAAGTGGAAATCTCCCCTTAAAAAGAGTACGACAAGTCCAAACAAAACAAGTCCAAACAAAACAAGACCAAGCAACACAAAAGATCAAAACAAAACAAGATCAAAACAAGATTAAACAAAACAAAGAAGAGGTTACGTCGGAAAAATAAGAAAATAGTGAGATGTTCAAAATCAAGTAAACAAGAAAATTCAAGCAACTTAACCCTTTCACGCATTTATGACGCAGAGTTGCCAAATTAGCAATAATAAATAGAGTTCTCTCACTCTTATAATTACCTCTCCAAAATTAGTTTTCTGCCCACAGCTAACTCAAAGACAACTGCAGAGGTTAAAGTAACTAAACTAAAGGTTTCTAAATACCCCTGACGGTAACAAAGGCTTTAAAGTATCCCCAATAGGCTCAACACAGCTAACTCAAAGACAACTGCAGAGGTTGAAGTAACTAAACTAAAGGTTCTAAATACCCCTGATGGTAACAAAGGCTTTAAAGTATCCCCAATAGGCTCAACACAGCTAACTCAAAGACAACTGCAGAGGTTGAAGTAACTAAACTAAAGGTTTATAAATACCCCTGATGGTAACAAAGGCTTTAAAGTATCCCCAATAGGCTCAACACAGCTAACTCAAAGACAACTGCAGAGGTTGAAGTAACTAAACTAAAGGTTTTTAAATACCCCTGATGGTAACAAAGGCTTTAAAGTATCCCCAATAGGCTCTAAATCGCGTCAAAAACGTGAGAGGGTTAAGAGAAAAGTAAACAATAATACAAACACGTGGGAAAAAAACAAAATTATGAAGACATTTCAATAAACTAGGAGAAAACGGAAAGACAAACACGTGAAATATAAGAAAACGGAAAGACAAACACGTGAAATATAAGAAAACGGAGACAAACACGTGAAATATAAGAAAACGGAAAGACAAACACGTGAAATATAAGAAAACGGAAAGACAAACACGTGAAATATAAGAAAACGGAAAGACAAACACGTGAAATATAAGAAAACGGAAAGACAAACACGTGAAATATAAAAAAACGGAAAGACAAACACGTGAAATATAAGAAAACGGAAAGACAAACACGTGAAATATAAGAAAACGGAAAGACAAACACGTGAAATATAAGAAAACGGAAAGACAAACACGTGAAATATAAGAAAACGGAAAGACAAACACGTGAAATATAAGAAAATTAAAAACATGAAATGAAAAAAACACTCAATCAACTATAGGTAGCGCCAACGAATTTGACAATTTTTGTGACCCCTTATAACTTCTCATAACTCAAATTTAATGAAAGCAATCGAGCTGACATTTCTATCATTAGGGAAGAGCCCACCAGGAAATAGATGTGGACATTTACAGCCAGTTTGCTCTAGGCCCTTTTAGCCCAGGAGTATTAAGTCAAATTTGAGTCAAACCCGGAACAAATTTATAACAAGCTGAAACTTTCAGGATATGTTCAGAAAACTGTCAGGAATAACATACTAAAAGTCCCCAAGAATCCCCCTTGGGGCTTTTGAGAAATTCAAGATAGCGTCCAAGATGGGCGCCGGCTTGAGATTTTCTCATATTTCAAGCTTAAAACATCATAAAAATGCAAATAATGAGTGTAAATATATGTTTTTTGGGGCAGGGAATTCAATTTCAACAATATTTTAAAGATTTAATGAAATCCTTATGCAGTTATACACAGGTCTAAACCTATTACTGCTGGGCTATGAACACTTTTCACCATATCTGTGGTAATACTTTAGAAACCTTAAGAGTAAAGTTAGAATATTCAGGATTGTATTTAACAAAACAATTACAAATGTTAAAACTTGTGAAACATATTTACAACATGACACATGCTCACTTTCAGTGACCCTCAGTCATCATCCTCATCATCAGTTTCTGGAGAAGCAGGAGTTTATTCTTCAGTTTCTCCCTCAGCATCCAGCAAGGATGGCATTGGTGCTGCATTGTTGCAGGTTTGACCAGCGCACTTTGTACACAGGGCAGAGCAGTGCACCACCATCTTCCTGCAGCCACATGACACTCCACAGCTATCTGCTCTGCAGCCACAAGAGATCATGTTGAGCAGAGTGTCTGGAGCAATGGGACGGTCAGTGTCAACTGGAGTCAGGATGTCCTCCAGTTTCCATCCCCAAGCTGTTGGCTGCAAGGGCCTCCCAATCCATTCCTGAATAGTGAGATATGTTCTGAATGAATGTTGCTTGGCTGCATCACTTGTTGGAGGCAAAGTTGCCAACTGGAAGGTTGAGGAAAGTGACGTTCTGCTGATTACCTTCTTGTAGGCGATGTAGTGGAACTCGTCCAGTGATGCACAACTGGATGCACCATAGAGCTTCAGGAGGAAGTTTTCACCTGCTTCTTGTACTTGCTGATGAGTGCTCTCCGCATTGATGAATGTGTTGAGTAGCCCATACTTCTTCTTGTTATGCACCAGATTGAATGCCTTGCGCTTCCCTTGGCGATACAGAGCAGACACGGTGTCGCATCCAGTTATGGCATGCAACACCATTAGATATTTACTTGTGTCACCAATGCTTGCTTGAATGTCGTGAACTCTGTAGAGTGTTGTGGGGTTCTTGCAGCAGAACATGTACAGGTCCATGTTTGTGGTTGCTAGAGTCACCAGCATTACCAGCAGGTCAGTGTCAGTTCCGACAACAACTACCGGTTTGCCAGACGCTGCCAAAGACAGAGCAGTTGACACAATCAAGGCATCTGCATCAGCTTGCGCCTGCTTCACCTGGATGCCTGCTTGATTCAGCAAGCCACTGAGCATCTCTATGAGACGCTCCTTGTTGTGGTTATTTGCCAGAAATGCTGCCTGAGTATTAGTGGTTTGCATGTTCTGGTCAAATAGGATGTCACTGGATATTTACTTCTTTGCCCTGCATAGTTGCTCTGCTGCCTTGGTGGAGACGGTTCTGTAGCCATCAAACATAGTAGTGCCAGCCCCATAGTGCTTCAGGATGTAGGCAATGTAGCACTGGCACACACCTCCATAGGTTGATGGCTGTGGCCAGACT
The DNA here is from genome assembly GCA_032716605.1 of Paralithodes platypus. Lineage (NCBI taxonomy): Eukaryota > Metazoa > Arthropoda > Malacostraca > Decapoda > Lithodidae > Paralithodes > Paralithodes platypus. The sequence continues at coordinate 3,577,980 of CM064490.1, read as the reverse complement.
ACTGACTGCAACAGATGGCCTCCATCTATGACAAACTGGCAGTTGTTTGGAATGTTGGGTTGTACAGGGGCAAATGACTTGAGGAGAGTACCTAGGGCACTCTTGGTTGGTTTCCGCATGGCACTATCATGAAACAGGGATGGAGGTTGAGGAGCCAGCTCATAAGACATGAACTGCTCCATGTCAGAACTTGTCTTGAGGACACAAGTGATCCTGTTGAAGAAGAGAGTGGGATTCACCACTGTGTTTTGCCCCCTGACGTTGATGCTGTTCTTATCTCCCATAGTCTTGACTTTGTCATTGCGATGCAGGGTGATCTCTGTGAACTGCTTCCCTGTTATTTTAGATGCTGCAGCTTGACCAATCTGCACGGCATTGTCACAGTTGGCAGATGTGTCAGCTACAACACCAGTGGAAATAGACACTAGGCGATCAGGCTGGTAACCTGCAAATGGTGGATGTGCCTGCAGCCACTGCAGGAAGACATCGTAGTGTTTCTTGTCTTTAGCCTGAGTGGATGAACGAAGATCTTTGTGTTGTTCAGAGGTCGCAGTGTACACACCAGTGAACTTCTCTAAAGCATCGCACAAAGGAACACAGTGAGGCAGTGCATGCACCCATTTGGTTAAGGTGCTGTCTGTTATCCCTCTACCATGGGTCATCCCTCCACTGGTTTTCAGCATCCTCATCAGGAACTGCTCGATTGTCTGGTCGGAGAAGTTGCCAGACCAGAACTCATTGGCTCGGCGGATGGTGAAATACCCCTTTGCAGAGAACAACGTGTACTCCTCAGGTGGCATGACTTGTGCAATGGAGTTCATCTGCTGCAAGTACAGTCTGGCAGACTTGGCATACGGAAGATGACCTGCTGCATGGAAATGTGGGATCATCTCCTGCACACAGTGAAGATGAAGCTTCCAGTTGCCAGTCCTCTCAGCTCTGATTAAGTTGAGCATGAGCAACACCTGGTGGATGTACTGCACCCATAACTTCCCCGTTCTGCTCTGTGTGGTTGCTTGATCTAGGTGGCGAGTGAGAAACTGTTGAAACTCTTGCAGACTTTCATCTTCATCTATCTCAGCAGCATCTTCATCTTGGTCCACTGTGTCTTGGTACAGACTGACCAGATGTTACTTGTTAGTCTGGCTCTCCCAGTCTGACTTGTCTAGCAGTACATAGATGAGGGCCAGCAAGGTCAGAAACTCTTGCAGACTTTCATCTTCATCTATCTCAGCAGCATCTTCATCTTGGTCCACTGTATCTTGGTACAGACTGACCAGATGTTCCTTGTTAGTCTGGCTCTCCCAGTCTGACTTGTCTAGCAGTACATAGATGAGGGCCAGCAAGGTCAGAATGTGGGCACGCACTGCTCGAGAGAAGGCATGACCTGTGAGCATATGCACCACTGAGCCTTTGGCATACACTCGTTCCCACAGGTCTGCCAACCCGCTCCCTGTCATGATCTGCCCAATGCTGCCTAGGTAGGACATCAGCAGGTGGAAGCCACCAAGTCGCACCACAACTTTGTCCAAGTCTCTGGAGGCAGCAACAATTTCAGAAGCCTTTTGATACAGAGGCTGATCAAATGTTACTGGGCAGATCTTGAGGATGTGCTATGTATAACTGCAGAAGGATTTCATTAAATTTTTAAAATATTGTTGAAATTGATTCCCTGCCCCAAAAAACATATATTTAGACTCATTATTTGCATTTTTATGATGTTTTAAGCTTGAAATATGAGAAAATCTCAAGCCGGCGGCCATCTTGGACGCCATCTTCAATTTTCTCAAAAGCCCCAAGGGGGATTCTTGGGGTCTTTTAGTATGTTATTCCTGACAGTTTTCTGAACATTTCCTGAAAGTTTCAGCTTGTTATAAATTTGTTCCGGGTCTAAACCTATTACTCCTGGGCTATTTTGAGTTAGAAGAAGTTAATGGGTCAAGAAAATTGTCAAGATCGTTGACGTTACCTATAATAGAAAACGACAATAAACAAGCACAAAGAAAACGCAAACAACTAAAAGACAAACAACCAAATAGGAAACAAAAATAAAAAATATAGAAATATAAAAAGTGCATTTGATTGAAACGTTAGCCAAGCAAATAGCCTACAAGAATAGTTAAGGGGGGTCACCCGCTTTTTTGTTTATCTTTCTCTCCTTTTCTCTCTTTCTCTGGCTTGTATCCATTCGGCCCCATTCAGCCAACTGTTTTAAGACGTTTATCCCCATCCAGGTGTCGATTTTTTCCTGGCGAGCGATAGCGAGCCAGCAATGTATGGAGAAATCCGGCTTCGCCGGAGAAATTTTTCTATCTAAAAATGTACAAATTTAGCTTGCTGTCAAAACAAAAATATATATATGCTGGCTCGCTACCGCTCGCTAGGAAAATATTGACACCTGGATGGGGGTAAACATCTTAAAACAGTAGGCTGAATGGAGCCGAATGGATAAAAGCCAATGAGAGAGGGAGAAAAAGAAAAAAAGCGAATGCAGTTTAAGAAGGACCTGTGTTATTCAGAGGGTTTATTGAGATGGTATTTACCCCTTTGAGTCCTAGAGGTAGATTATAAGCTAAAGAAAATCGTCTAATGGTAACAGTTTAAGAAGGACCTGTGTTACTCATGAGGGTTTATTGAGATGGTATTTACCCCTTCGAGTAAATTTGTGTTGTATGTGTATGAAGGAGACAAAAGGCAGGTTGCCTGTAACGAGTGTCTCCCCCAAAGCCAAAAGAGTGACAGAGCCAAATTCAAGGGACGTTGGGGTCAAAATACCTGGACACACAAAGTTTAAAGCAGTCTAAGTCATAGGGTGAAGGAACGATTGATTGAGGGAGAGAGTTACAGAGTTCACTTGTTGAGTAGAAGAAAGCCTGAGAAAATGTGCCAAATCTTGTGTTGGAGAGCTGGACAGAATAGGAGCGGGACTGTATTGAAAGGCTGCGAGAGCTCTGAAGAACACTGTTTGTTGTAGTGAAAGAGGTGCAGGTTATCAGAGCTAGAAAATGGTCTAATGGTAACCAGGATGAACATTACATCGTGGTACAGAAGGGGTTAAGGGGAGATTTCCACTTGAGGGATTTTTTTCTTGACTCCTTTCTCCCTCATGTTTAACTCCATTGCTTTTCTAATTTTAAGACGTTCGCCCCATTATTTTGACGATTTTAAGAACTTTCGACCCATTTCTGTCAATTTTAAGACCTTTTATGCCATTTAGGTGTCGATTTTATCCTGGCGAGCAATAGCGAGCCTGTAATATAAGAGGAACCGGCTTTCAGCCGGGACATTTTTCTACCGAAAAATGTACAAATTTATCTTGAAAGGGGGTCAAGGGGGTGTAATTTTAAGATTGCTGGAGGAGTAGGAAACAAACTAAAAAAAAAAACTTAAGAGGAGGTGTTTAGTTTGTTCCCTAGACCTCCATCAAGCTTAAAATGACACCCCCTTGAGCCCCTTTCAAGATAAATTTGTAAATTTTTCGGTAGAAAAATGTCTTGGCCAATGGCCGGTTCCTCTTAAATTACAGGCTCGCTATCGCTCGCCATGACAAAATTGACACCTAAATGGCATGAAACGTCTAAAATAGACAGAAATGGGGTGAAGGTTCATAAAATCGCCAAAGTAATGGGGGCAAACGTTTCAAAATATATAAAACAAACAATGGGGCTAAGCATGAGGGAGAAAGGGGCCAAGACAAAATGACGTCATGGTGCTGAAGGGGTTAAGGCAAATAGGTGTATATATATTATAAAAAAATAACCACTGTCCCCTTACAGTAAAAAAAAAAAAAAAAAAAAAAAAAAAAAAAAAATTATATATATATATATATATATATATATATATATATATATATATATATATATATATATATATATATATATATATATATATATCTGTATGTATATATATATATATATATATATATATATATATATATATATATATATATATACTGTATATATATATATATATATATATATATATATATATATATATATATATATATATATATATAAATATATATATATATATATATATATATATATATATATATATATATATATATATATATATATATATATATATATATATATATATATATATATATATATATATATACCTGTATATATATATATATATATATAAAATATATATATATATATATATATATATCTATATATATATATATATATATATATATATATATATATACTATCAAACTAACAGAGCTGGATATGCTGTATGTTAATAGTCAAATATGTAACAGACAAAATGTGTTCACTATTATAATAGTATATATAGCCTATGTTTTATACAACCATAGACATTTGATGGAGGCCCTTTCTAAACTTACATAATTTAATTTGTGCAGTTTAAGAAAGATGTGTGGTACCGTAGTAAAAAGAATCTATGGTACCGTAGTAAAAGAATCTATGGTACCGTAGTAAAAAGAATCTATGGTACCGTAGTAAAAGAATCTATGGTACCGTAGTAAAAAGATGTGTGGTACCGTAGTAAAAAGGATTACCGGTAACTGAGATAGTTCGAAGCCTGTTAACCCTCTCCGACATATGACGCAATTTTGAGCCTATTGGGGATACTTAAAAGCCTTTGTTACCATCAGGGGTATTTACAAACCTTTAGTTTAGTTACTTCAACCTCTGCAGTTGTCTTTGAGTTAGCTGTGTTGAGCCTATTGGGGATACTTTAAAGCCTTTGTTACCATCAGGGGTATTTAGAAACCTTTAGTTTAGTTACTTCAACCTCTGCAGTTGTCTTTGAGTTAGCTGTGTTGAGCCTATTGGGGATACTTTAAAGCCTTTGTTACCATCAGGGGTATTTACAAACCTTTAGTTTAGTTACTTCAACCTCTGCAGTTGTCTTTGAGTTAGCTGTGTTGAGCCTATTGGGGATACTTTAAAGCCTTTGTTACCATCAGGGGTATTTAGAAACCTTTAGTTTAGTTACTTCAACCTCTGCAGTTGTCTTTGAGTTAGCTGTGTTGAGCCTATTGGGGATACTTTAAAGCCTTTGTTACCATCAGGGGTATTTATAAACCTTTAGTTTAGTTACTTCAACCTCTGCAGTTGTCTTTGAGTTAACTGTGGGCAGAAAACTCATTTTGGAGCGGTAATTATATTTGTGAGAACTCTATTTATTATTGCTAATCTGGCAACCTCTGCGTCATATGAGTCTGAAGGGGTTAATTGCTGGAGGCCCATTCTAAACTATCAAATAGAATGTCTGCAGTTTAAGAAGGATCTGTGGTAGTAAAAGTGGTTGTTGTTGTTGTTGTTGTTGCTGTTCCCCAGGCTGTCTGGCCGAGCAGCCCCAAGGTCCCGAGCAAGGCCAAGGCCATAACCGAGCGCCCCCACAGAACCCTCCCGGCTTACCACTAATAAAGCCCATGTGACCGAAGCCACTGCAAGGTGGGGAGCTGAGGAGGGTGCGGAAACACCCGGGAAACCAAAGCCCCACCCAGGGCCCTGTGCCCCTCAGCAATTATGAAGAGAAAGTTGAGGGGCAAAGGAAAAATGTGATGCTTTGGCTCCCAATCTGCCAACCTCTAGGTTGGCAGTGCCGCAGTAGGGAGGTCAATCCACGGAAGAGACGCCGTCACTTGAGATCTAGGAAATATATAAGTAAAAGGAGCAGTTAGAGTAAGCTATGGGTATGACAGAGATCGCTCAACTCTCGCTCTGATAGACTGAGATAGTTCGAAGCACCTTAGCACTTACACAGCGGGCATGTTTCTGCCATATTAGGGCTCATTCAGGCACTCCTGATTGATTAGGCAAGTGTCTGAATGAAATTAAATATATTCAGGCGAAAACTAGAAGAAAATAGCTTCAAAATGACACCAAAACGGGCTTCGTAGCTCGCACGGGGTTTACCCGCAGCGCTACCATAGACATTCGCTTAAATTAGCAATTCTCGCTAATGTCGGGCTATTTTTGCCTTTGGCAGCACTGTATATATCTAGCGAGACTCTGAATCAGACCCTTCAGTGTACCGGGTAGCTGCCAAGGAAAAGGACGGGTGGCCTGTCGCGCTCTCGCTCCCTTGCACTCGATTTTACAGGCTTTAAGAGGCTTTAAAAGCCTGTAGAATGCTGTAAATTGTCATGGCGTTTGGGAACGTCTCCCGCAGCCAATGGGTTAATTGCTGGAGGCCATTTTTAAACTAACAGAATGGTCTAATAGTAGCCAGAATACACTTAAAAGACATCCCCGGTACAGAAGGAGTTATCTATATATTTGTTTATATATCTAATTATGGTGCATATTAATACATTTGTTTTGTTGTTGTTGTTGTTCCCTAAGCTGCCTGGCCGAACAGCCCCGAGTCCCTGAGGAAGGCCATGGCCACGATCGGGCTTTCCCACAGAGCTCTCATTGAGTGTAGGTTGTGTTGTTGGCGTAAGTGGTTGTGTGAAATGCAGTCTTCTATGATGTGTTTAATGGTATGGGGTGCTGTGTTAATACATTTGTTTTGGCAGTATACAGTATTGTGGCTATTATTAGACAATTATATTCAGATTAGGAAGGGTATATATATACTTTTTTTTCTAGACAATTATATTCATATCAGGAAGGGTATATATATATTTTTGTTTTCTATGTGAGTGAGGGAGGCAAAAGGCAGAACTGCCTATAGCGCCTCCCCCAGAGTTGAAAGAGTGACAGGGCCAAAATCAAGGGACGTTCGAGCCAAAATGCCTGGGCACACAGAGTTTGAAGCAATTTAAGTCATAGGAAAAGGGAAAGACTGATTCTGGGAGTGAGTTCCAGAGCTCAGCAGTTGCATAGAAGAAAGTCTGAGAATAACGTTTCACTCTTGAGTTGGAAAGTTGCACAGAGTAGGGGTGGGATTGTGTTGCAAGACGGGTACCACGTACCCTACGTAGAGGAGGTGGTATACACTGGGAAAGCTCTGAGGAACACTGATAATTATAGTAGTGATAGAATAGTGAGAGAGATGCAACATTGCGGCGAAGAGAGAGAGATGGCAGAGAGTTGGTGAGTGGACGGGAATTAGGCTAATGATACGAACGGCCTTCCTTTCTACTTTGTCTAGGAGAGCGGTGTGAGAGGATCCTCCCCAAACATGTGAACAATACTCAATACAAGGACGCACTGTGTCCCTGTACAGAGCAAAAGTCAAAGGTTTAATTGAGATAGTCTTTAACCTTATAATTCCCTCAGATCCTTCCTAAGCTGTATAACTGACTGTCATTAGACGATTGTATTCAGATTAGGAAAGGTACCGGTATATGGAAGTCAGAGGGTTAATTGACCACTTGCGAGTTTCAGGCTATAAGGAAGTTGAGGCCGTAAACATTGCTATGAAACTAAAATGCAATAATAATGTAGGTTTCTGATGGATAGAAAGCATGTTGAATTGGGTTTTATGTATTTATAAATGAACTACAACCATATTTTTCCTGGCAATTCTGCTAGGCTAAATATCGACGTCTACAGCTCCAACTTCCTTGTATAACGAAACTCGCAAATGGTCAATTGAGATAGTCTTCACGGTACCTTTTTAAGTCCCACAGATATTTCCTAAGCTGTATAAAATTGTCTAACCTAGCCAAGAGTAAACTAACTACGGCATACATTTAAGGGGAGATTTCCGCTTGAGAATTTTTTTTCTGGACCCCTCTCTCCCTCATGTTTAGCCCCATTGCTTGTGAGATTTTAAGACGTTCGCCCTAGTAGTTTGGAAATTTTAAGATGTTTTGCCCCATTACTGTCAATTTTAAGACCTTTCGTGCCATGAAGGTGTCAATTTTTTCCTGGCGAGCGATAGCGAGCCTGTAATTTAAGCGCAACCGACCTCCGGCCGGGAAATTTTTCTACCGAAAAATGTACAAATTTATCTTGAAAGGGGGTCTAGGGGGTGTAATTTTAAGCTTGATGAAAACGTAGGGAACAAACTAAATACCTCCCCTTAAGGGGTGGTGGCTGCTTTTTATGGCCCCCCTTCTCTCTCATATTTAGCCCCATTAGTTTTGAGATTTTAAGTCGTTTGTCCCAATAGTTGGGCGATTTGAGGACCTTTCCCCTCATATACCGGTATTTGTCAATGTTAAGACCTTTCGTACAATAAAGGTACGGTACTGGTATCGATTTGTTTCCCGGCGAGCGATAGCGAGCCTGTATTATAGTAGTAATCGTCCCATTGCCGGCACATTTTTTCATCAACAAATGGAAAAATTTATCTAATGGGGGGGGGGGGGTCTTGGTGGTCTTTTGTTTTAAGCTTGATGGAGGTCTAGGGAGACAACTAATAATAATAATAATAATAATAATAATAATAATAATAATAATAATAATAATAATAATGGTAATAATAATAATAATGATAATAATAATAATAATAATAATAATATATATAAATGAGCAAATAAATAGGCCCCTCCCCCCTTAACCAGTATTATTACATTGAATGTTTATTTATATATAACAATATTTTGATGTGCGTAATTATATTTGTAACTCGAATTGCATTTCAAGATGTGAAATATATGTCTGAATAAATCCCTAAAATATATGTCTGAATAAATCCCTAAAATATGTCTGAATAAATCCCTAAAATATATGTCTGAATAAATCCCTAAAATATGTCTGAATAAATCCCTAAAATATGTCTGAATAAATCCCTAAAACATGTCTGAATAAATCCCTAAAATATGTCTGAATAAATCCCTAAAATATATGTCTGAATAAATCCCCAAAATATATGTCTGAATAAATCCCTAAAATATGTCTGAATAAATCCCTAAAATATGTCTGAATAAATCCCTAAAATATGTCTGAATAAATCCCTAAAATATGTCTGAATAAATCCCTAAAATATGTCTGAATAAATCCCTAAAACATGTCTGAATAAATCCCTAAAATATGTCTGAATAAATCCCTAAAATGTCTGAATAAATCCCTAAAATATGTCTGAATAAATCCCTAAATATATCTCTGAATAAATCCCTAAAATATGTCTGAATAAATCCCTAAAATATGTCTGAATAAATCCCTAAAATATGTCTGAATAAATCCCTAAAATATATGTCTGAATAAATCCCTAAAATATATGTCTGAATAAATCCCTAAAATATATGTCTGAATAAATCCCTAAAACATGTCTGAATAAATCCCTAAAATATGTCTGAATAAATCCCTAAAATATATGTCTGAATAAATCCCTAAAATATATGTCTGAATAAATCCCTAAAAGTTGGGTTTGTTTGTAGCCTAAATATTTTACCATCGATACTGGTTAAAAATTACACGATTTTGTGCAGGTTAAGGGGAGGTTTCCACTTGAGGGATTATTTTCTTAACCCCTTTCTCCCTCATGTTTAACTCCACTGCTATTGAGATTTTAAGACGTTTTCCCCATTAGTTTGGCGATTTTAAGAACCTTCGCCCCATTTTTGTCAACTTATAGACATTTTGTACCATTTAGGCGTCGATTTTTTCCTGGCGAGCGATAGCGAGCCTGTAATGTAAGAGGAAACGGCCTTCGGCCGCGACATTTTTCTACCGAAAAATGTACAAAATTTGTCTTGAAAGGGGTCAAGGGAGTGTAATTTTTAAGCTTGATGGAGGTTTAGGGTACAAACTAGATACCTCCCCTTAACCCTTTGAGTACCGGCGACGTGTGTTATATTTGACTCTATCTATATTTAGACGATATTGTACATCTTAGGAAGGATCCGTGGTCGTTAAAAGGCTTGTTCGAGATAGTTTGAAGCCTGATTAACGCTAGAGGTCCTTCTTAGGCTGAGTAAAATAGTCTAATCGTTGCCAGAATATGATGAAAAGGACCTGTATAATTCAAAAGGACCTGTATAATTCAAAAGGACCTGTATAATTCAAAAGGACCTGAATAATTCAAAAGGACCTGTATAATTCAAAAGGACCTGAATAATTCAAAAGGACCTGTATAATTCAAAAGGACCTGAATAATTCAAAAGGACGTGTGTATAATTCAAAAGGACCTGTATATTTAGACCTGTATTGTAATTCAAAAGGACCTGTATAATTCAAAAGGACCTGTTCGAGATAGTTCAAAAGGACCTGTATAATGCTAAAGGACCTGTAGGCTGAGTAAAAGGAATGACCTGAATAATTCAAAAGGACCTGTATAATTCAAAAGGACCTGTATAATTCAAAAGGACCTGTATAATTCAAAAGGACCTGTATAATTCAAAAGGACCTGTATAATTCAAAAGGACCTGTATAATTCAAAAGGACCTGTATAATTCAAAAGGACCTGTATAATTCAAAAGGACCTGAATAATTCAAAAGGACCTGTATAATTCAAAAGGACCTGTATAATTCAAAAGGACCTGTATAATTCAAAAGGACCTGTATAATTCAAAAGGACCTGTATAATTCAAAAGGACCTGTATAATTCAAAAGGACCTGTATAATTCAAAAGGACCTGTATAATTCAAAAGGACCTGTATAATTCAAAAGGACCTGTATAATTCAAAAGGACCTGTATAATTCAAAAGGACCTGATAATTCAAAGGACCTGTATAATTCAAAAGGACCTGTATAATTCAAAAGGACCTGTATAATTCAAAAGGACCTGTATAATTCAAAAGGACCTGAATAATTCAAAAGGACCTGTATAATTCAAAAGGACCTGTATAATTCAAAAGGACCTGTATAATTCAAAAGGACCTGTATAATTCAAAAGGACCTGTATAATTCAAAAGGACCTGAATAATTCAAAAGGACCTGAATAATTCAAAAGGACCTGTATAATTCAAAAGGACCTGTATAATTCAGAGGGTTTATTGAGATCGTATTTACTCCTTTGAGTCCTAGAATAAAGTTTAAGGGACCCCACCTCGCTTTTTTCTCTATCTCTCCCTCTCTTTTTGGCTTGTATCCATTCGGCCCCATTCAGCCTACTGTTTTAAGACGTTTACCCCCATCTAGGTGTCAATATTTTCCTGGCGAGCGATAGTGAGCCAGCATATATATATTTTTGTTTTGACAGCAAGCTAAATTTGTAAAAAAAATCGATAGAAAAATTTCTCCGGCGAAGCCGAATTTCTCCATACAATTCTGGCTCGCTATCGCTCGCCAGGAAGAAATCGACACCTGGATGGGGATAAACATCTTAAAACAGTTGGCTGAATGGGGCCGAATGGATACAAGCCAGAGAAAGAGAGAAAAGGAGAGAAAGATAAAACAAAAACGGTGACAAAGTGGGGAGGATCATAGCACGAAAGATCTTGATATCGATAAAGAAATGGGACGAAAGGTCTTAAAATCGAAAAACTAATTGAAATAACGGAGAAACAGTTACCCAAACATTCACCACCATCAAGCCATTTTCCCTCTCATCCTACCACACCTCCTCATCACAGTGGAAGAATGGGAAACCGTGGCCGAGTAGAGGAAAGAACCAGGAACGAAAGGACCCGCGGACACCACCAGGTGACGCAATGGAGGCAGGGTTCCCCGCCACACCGCCAGGGGAGAAACCACTCATCTCCCTGTACCAACAATGATATATCCTACAGATCCGGAACACGAATTGTCACCATCAATATGACACGTCCTCCAACACCAGAAGGAAACTTAATCATCACCATCAACAATTCCAAGGTCCAGGAAAATAACAGCAAGAAACGTAAAAGGCAGGACCCCCAACTCATCAAAGACACAACAGCCAGCCCAGACAAACGTGCTCGGGCTGTTACCAAGGAGAGGGACTGTCCTCCAACACCAGGAAAGGATATAATCGTCAACTAGGATAATGCCAAAGCACCAGGAAAAGAGAGAAGTGAGATAGACAGGCGACAACAAGAATGGCACCACCAACACCGTATCTACCCCCGCCCTTGTTACCCGCCCCCGTGTCCACTCTGGGACAAAAGAAACAAGAGGGTAGGGTCTAGGCAGTTCCCCCCCCCCACTCCAAACCACAAGGAAGTAACCATCCCAAGTTACCAGTTGCTAGGTGCCATTTTGGCCCCTAATCCACCCCCCGACCTGGCCAGGTAAAAAGGTGCAGATATACTCCCACCAACTTTATTTAAGTATCTCAATCTAGAGCTGTTCTTGACACCCCGGGTAAAAGGACAGATTCGAAAGTTGAGGACACAGTTGAAGAGTTGGTTCAGTTGATCGCAAGGCGTAGACACAATTACTAGACTGTAGTCACCCATTATACTAATTCTTTTTAGTGGGTATCAACAAGCTGGTTTATTAGAGCCTTCTGGGTGAAGTAATCTAATATTCTCGGCCTACCTCAACCCCGGCGCTATTGTGGATATAAGCAGACAGTCAGGTACTAACTAGCTTTATCCAGGATAGACCAAACCACAAGAAATTCATCAAAGTACTTATAAAGACCAGAGTAGACAGGAGTTCACTCCTGCGTTCGCTCGATGCTATTTTGTCACGGCTTGGGCTAGGCAATTTAGTTATTTAAGGTCCCAAACCAAAGTGCTCGAGTTACACTGTGGGAACCCAGTGGCGTCAGGACAACCCCACGGCCAGCGGATCTACCCCAGATTGGATTACTAATTCTACACCCATTGGATTAATTATTCTACACATCGAAAGTGAAGTTATTATACCGTAAAAGTTATAGAAGATCTAACTGTGAAAAGAAATTATACTTGGCGTGTTGTCAGAGAGAAAGTATATAAAGATCGAAAGTGAAAGTAATTCAAATATATCTACTGCGTATATGATAAAAGGTATTCTGGAAACATCGGATACTACGCACGTATATAAGAGCGAGAGAAAGGAAGCTCTAGTGAAACTCAAAGAAATTAGGGAAGTACTGATAATAATTCTGCTAAAATTAATAACAAATAAATTCAAGTTAACTTATGCGTAAGCACCACAGTGTTTTAACCTCAGGAAAATAATTACGTTTAGCTCCCAAATTCCAGAACCACTCTACGCAGGTAAATACCAAAAGTTCACATATCTAATTACTATATAACCTTTCTAAGCACAAGTGTAAATCCTCGATTGAAAGGAGTGCTACTCTTATCTCTGAAATAAATACAAGACAAGTGTAATCTTTCAGTTAGAAAGCGGTCCCTAATACTTACTTAGATATTACATAGAACAATCCAGTCTTGCGAGTCAGACGTAGGGAAGCCTCGTTCGTTCACTTTAATTGTTTTGTTCTTGACCATTATTGTTCTAGCTTTTACGTATGCGATATTCTTGTGCAAATAAACGGAATATGAATACACGTCTTGTCATAATTATCCTCTATTGTCTTTCTGTGTCTGTGGTAAAACAACATAACTTCTCCAGTTAGAAAGAGCCCACTTGATCAAAACCAATTAAACCCAAGTAAAAACCTGGCATAACACTAATGGGATGAACGTCTTAAAATCTCAAAACTACTGGGGCTAAACATGCGGGAGAAGGGGGGCCATAAAAACGAACCATGCCCCCTTAAATTATGTCTTTGGAAGTGATAAGATGGCCAATCAATGCTAGTCCATGTTAATGTTCTTGCCATCCTTCATATATTCATTAAAGTCTTCAAACAAAATTTCCCTGGTTTAATTCCCTGGTTAGTAGTAAAAAACAAAAAAAAAAAAAAAAAAAATCTAGAGCGGCTCGCTGGTGTAGTGACTAGCGTCTTGGACTTCCACCCATAAGGTCCCAGGATTGCGCCCACGCTCGGCTCATTGAAGTTTTTTCACAAGCACTGAGTTGTTACCGTCCCTCACGAACAAGGGGATGGGGTAGTAGTAGTAGTACAGGACCCCCATGGAAATACGCCTAATCGGCCTTATTGGGCTATCCTTAGCTGGCTTATCGTGCGCTAGCTTTAAGAAATATTATTATTATTATTATTATTATTATTAGTAGTAGTAGTAGTAGTAGTAGTATTATCGAAATTCATGTTTTGCTCTTGGAAATGTTGCATTTCGATCTTAGTTACCCTTGAAAAGTGGGAGAGCACCGTTTTCCTTTAATCCCGAGTTATAAAGAAAACGTATTTTCCAGGCATTATATTTGTGGCTAACTAATTTGTTTTGTTATGAACATGCCCATTTAATTAGTGGAGGTACGGTCGCGCTAATAAGTCATGTTCAGCAGTCATTACGTTTGGCTCGCTCTGTGCTGTATTAATGTCTGTCAGATGTTGAATAGGGTGGGTAAGTGTAGGAACATGTTAGTATATTTCACTCGATATGAGGAAATAAAGCTTAGATATTGCTGATACCAATTAGTGATCAAAACATAATTGGTGCCAAGACATCACTTATTAGCGCGACTGTACAGTCGGTCAAATAAAACTTAGTCATGTCCCAGCTGTCATTATGTTTGCCTTGCTCTGTGCTGTACTAATGTCTGCCAGATGTTGCACAAGGTGTGTAAGTGTAGAAACACATGTGTAGATCTCCCTCGACACAAAGAAATAATGTCTAGATTTAGCTGAATACCAAATATTTATAAATATATACTTGGTGCCGAGACATCACTTATTTGCTCGACTGTACAGTGGCGCTAATAAGTCGTATCTCAGCTGTCATTACGTTTGGCTCGCTCTGTGCTGTATTAATGTCTGTCAGATGTAGAATAGGGTGGATAGGCTTAGTGTAGGGTCATGTTTGTATAGGCCTATCTCACTTGAAACGAATAAATCAAGTCTTAGATATTGCTGATACCAAATATTTATCATCACTTATTTGCCCGACTGTACGATATGAGTTTTGCTTAATTAACCCCTTCAGTACCGGTGACGTCCTTTTCATTACGTGCTGGCAACTAGTATACAATTTTATTCAGCTTAGGAAGGACATCTAGCAATTAAAAGGCTACAGGCTATTTCGATTAATCCTTTTAAGGGGAGGTTTTTAGTGTGTTTCCTAGACTTCCATCAAGCTTGAAATTACACCCCCTTGACCCCTTTTCAAGATAAATTTGTACATTTTTCGGTAGAAAAATTTCCTGGCCGAAGGCCGGTTCCTCTTAAATTACAGGCTCGCTATCGCTCGCCAGGAAAAAATCGACACCTAAATGGGACGAAAGGCCTTAAAAGTGACATAAATGGGGTGAAACTTCTTAAAATCACCAAACTAATGCGGCAAACATCTTAAAATCTCAAAAGCAATGGGGCTAGACAGGAGGGAAAAAGGGGTCCAGAAAAAGATCCCTCAAGTGGATATCTCCCCTTAACTATACCGCATTACGATTATAGTCAGCTTAGGAAGAACACCTACCCAGTTCAGTTTCAGTTTCAGTTTCTATGGAGCTCGTCCTGGAATCTTTACAACTCTGAACCTCACGATTCTATACAGGACTGGCCATTTGTATCGGCACTAGCTCAGAGAAGAGTGTTGAGAGGGGAGAAGGGGTGTTGGAGAGAGAGGAAGCTGTTGGAGTGGCTTTGTTATGTGTGTTTCCAATCAAAAGGCTTCATACAGACTATCTCAATTAAGAGGGGGGTGACCTGTTTTGGTTGTTCTGGCCTGCCCTATCTTTCTCTGGCTTGTATCCATTGGGCCCCATTCAGCCTACTGTTCTAAGACGTTTATCCCCATCCAGGTGTCATTTTTTTACTGGTGAGCGGTAGCGAGCCAGCATATTTTTCATTTTTGTTTGACAGCAGGCTAAATTTGTAAATTTTTCGATAGAAAAATGTCTCCGGCGAAGGCGGATTTCTTCATATAATGCTGGCTCGCTGTCGCTCGCCAGGAAGAAATTGACACCTAGATGGGGATAAACGTCTTAAAATAGCTGGCTGAATGGGGCCGAATGGATACAAGCCAGAGAAAGAGAGAAAAGGACAGAAATAACAAAAAGCAAGTCACCCGCCTTAATCCTTTTAGCTACTATATAACCTTCCTAAGCTATTCAGGTTAGGAAGGACGTCTACCCATTAACAGGCTACCTAGGCTATCTCAATTAATCCTTTTAGATACCATAGATCCTTCCCAAGCTGCATAAAATCTCCTAAATATAGCTAGAATAATATATAGACGTCGCTAGTACAGAAGGGGTTAAGAGGAGATTTCCACTTGAGGGATTGTTTTCCGGATCCCTTTCTCCTTCATGCTTAGGAGCTCCATTGCTTCTGAGATTATAAAACGTTCGCCCTATTATTTTGGCGATTTTATACATTTTTGCCCCATTTCGGTCAATTTTAAGACTTTTTGTGCCATTTAGTTGTCGATTTGTTTTCCTGACGAGCGACAGTGAGCCTGTAATTTAAGAGGAACCGGAAAAAGTACAAATGTATCTGGAGAGGGAGGTCTAGGGTTTTTTTGTTTGTTTTTTAAGCTTGATGGAGGACTAAGGGAGGAAACTCAAAAATAATATAAAGATACATAAATGAGCAAATAAATACGCCCCTCCCCCCTTAACCCTGCAGGTGACCGGGGGGGGGGGGGAGGAGGGAGGGGGGCAAGATAGGACATGGAGTATAGGTGCAAAGCCAGTGGAAAAACCTGTGTTTGAAGGATTTAATGATTATGTGAAGGAATACAAGAACATTAACCTGAAATAGCATTGTTTTGGTCATGTTATCACTTCCAAAGACATAATTTGAACTATAGGCCTATAGTAAACCACACTTTTATCTTTGCATATACAATAATAAGACTACAAATAATTGGCTCGTTATCGTTTGACACCCTGTAGGGATATATATATATATATATATATATATATATATATATATATATATATATATATATATATATATATATATATATACCGGTATATATATATTATAAGAGTGGAGTAGGTGTAAAGTCAGTAAAATAGGTTATCCTAAACTGAACAAGATGTGGAAATACACTTAGACTACCAGGCTAAGTGAGGTACACTCGGATGCCATAATCTCCAGCCCACTCATAAATATTGGTGGACTTTACCTATTTATAATTATGGAAGTATATCTCTGGAAACCAATTTAAGAAAAACAAAATCTTTACATGAACTACAAAACTATATATACTTTTGTATTGAAAAGCAAGTTCGGGATGGATGTAGTTACCGGGTGTACCACTACCGACATACAACATAAATCATCTATAAATACTTATAATAAAATAAATACTTATAAATATATAATACTAGGTTAGGTTAGGTTGTTTGGTTAGGGTAATGTTTTTTTGTATCCAAAGGCAGTCAAAATAGACGGGAACACGATGCGTAGTGTAAACAAGACGGGCGGTACACCCGGTAACTACATTCTTGCCGCAAGTTATATCCAAAAATACATCCAGATAGTATGCATAATTAAATATATAGGGGGTCCACAACTTAACATGAGTGGGTTAGAAACTATGGTATCCGAGTGTACCTTTATTAGTCTCGCGGTAACGTGTCTGCCTCGTAACCCAAAGGTCCCGGGTTCGATTCCCGCCCTGGGTGCAAATTTTCGGGAGGCTATCTCAGCTATTCCAGGCAAAAAAAATGGTTGTGTGTTTACTATGAAAATGACGTACCGTACATCTGAGTGTTTTAAGACCGTTGGATAATGGGGAAAAACACTTTCCGGGGATTGTACCGGTAACTTATTTCAACTTAAAATTCAACTACCGTTACCGGTACTGTTAGTCAGTCAGTAGCCAACTCTTACTCCCACAATTGGTAGGGAGGATCAGCAAGAGACACGAGAAAGGAAAAAGAGGTGACAGGAGAAGAACACATATAGGCTAACAGTTGTTGTTGCTGTTCCCCAGGCTGTCTGGCCGAACAGCCCCAAGGCCCCGAGCAAGGCCAAGGCCATAACCGAGCGCCCTCACAGAACCCTCCCTGCTTACCACAAAAAAGCCTGGGTGACCGAAGCCGCTCACAGACAAGGAGCCGAGGAGGGTGCGGAAACGCCCGAGATACCGAAGCCCCACCCAAGGCCCTGTGCTCCTCAGCAATTATGAAGGGAAAGCTGAGGGGCAAAGGTAAAATGTGACGCTTTGGCTCCCAGTCTGCCAACCTCGAGAGTTGGCAGTAGGGAGGTCAATCCACGGAAGAGACGCCGTCACTTGAGATCTAGAAAATGTATAAGTAAAAGGAACAGTTAGAGTAAGCTATGGGTATGTCAGAGAACGCTTAACTCTCACTCTGATAGACCAGCCCATCACCACAAGGCTAACAGTTTGCCGGTACAGTACTGTATAATGAAAACAAAACAAATACCTAAAACCAAAAAATATAACCATGGGAAAATTAGTGGTAGTCTCGGTAATATTTTCCGATTAAACTTATATCATCGTACTAGAGGGGTTAACCCCTTCTGTACCGCGCCGTCCTTTTAACTATACTCTGGCTAGTGGCTACTATTAGACGACTATATTAAGTTTAACCCATTTTACTAGCACAGAGCCTCCTTAAACTGCAAAACGCGTCTAAATATAGCTAAAATAAAGTAATGCGCCGTTTTGCCCAAAATCAAAACGGCACATCCAACTCTGCAATCGGTCACCATCATCACTACTAGTCACTATCATCATTACTATCATCAGCACTACTTCTATTATAATCATCACTACTACTCTCACCATAATTACTACTACTCTCACCATCACTACTACTGTATAATCACTGCAACTTTCACCATAATCAATACTACTCACCATCATCACTACTACTGTGACCATCGTCATTACCATCAACACTACTGTCATCATTATCACTACAACTATCATCATTACTTGTCACCATCATCACTACTATTATGACCATCATCACTACTACTAGTACTGTCACCATTACTACTGGTACCACTATTACTACCATCACTTCTAATATCAACTAAACTGACTTATCCTAGCAAATGCGGAGCGAGATGTTTTCACCCCCTGAACGATGGCGTTCCGTGTCAGTCACACAGAACGCCATCATCATTGCTTGGGGGGTGGGGGGTCCTGAGGAGGAGGGGGGGGGGGGGGAAACCATTTGTTTTACCTAAAATCATAACTATTCCACAAATTCAAAAAAAAAAAATTTAATTACCGTCGCATTCACGCACCGAATGTTCTTGTGCAGTTTAGTGAAAATCAGTCCAACGGTCTAGGATGAGTTATCGGACAGACAGATAGACAGACATTTCGGCCGCCATGTACCACTATACGGGGAGCGATACCACTCTGCTTACGCAGAGTTGATTAAATTAAAAAGACGTCGCCAGTACAGAAGGGGTAAATAAGCAGTATATTTACGATTGGGTTACGTTCCTGAAAACAAAATAAGATTATCAATAGATTAATCATATAGCAAACCCTAAAATTAATGGGGTAAATGGGGATCTATCTATCTATCTATCTATTGCCTGATGCCGTGATCCCCGAAGGGGTGGCCACGAACGAACCGCCCCCATGCACCTCTGTCCTCGGTCAGTCGACGCTCCCATGCACCTCTGTCCCCGGTCAGTCGACGCCCCTCCCCCAACCAGCACCGCCTTCGTTCATATACTTCCTCACTCCATCCTTCCACCTCTCATTCAGTCTACCTACCCTCTCTGTAAATGGGTATGTGGGTAAATATTTAAGAGACGCGACAATATAGGTAACACATTTCTAATGGTAGTTTTGGGTTCCTATCATCATCTGCTTCATTGCTATTTACTGTACAGTAATTGCTATCCTCGGGGGGAAAAACAAAATCTTGGGATTTTTCATTTTTGTTCTTGGGATTTTTTTTTTTTTTTTCATTAACCTAACCAAAAAACCTAACCTAACCTACATGTATTTGAGGGATATTAGGTTAGGTTAGGCTAGGTTAGGGTTTTTGGTTAGGTTAATGACAAAAAAAAAAAAAAACAGAAAATCCCAAGAAAAAAATTAAAAATCCCTAGATTTTTTTTTCTTTTCCCCAGAGGATAAAAATTATATAGCAATGAAGCATATGATGGTAGGAACTCCAGTCAAAACTTGTATTAGAAATGTGTTACCTATATTGTTGCGTCTCTTAAATATTGACCGGGATGTGTTCTGGGACCAGCCAAAACCCAAACCCAAACGCCTAAAAACCTATAATAATATTATCATAAATCGGGGCATCGCTTTATTCGTATATCGGTCAGTAGCGGCGTAAATGGAACTATAATTACTGTGAAAAAGTTAATATTTACCTCCTGTTATCCACAGCCAAATCTGAAGATTACGGAATAGCCTAAATATGGTACCGTAGCCTAGGCCTAGACTTCATTGATTTTTTTTTTTTCGGCGACCGTCAATCTTTTATTATTTTAATACCAAACCAGCGGGGGGCGGGGCGGCAGCCCCCACCTAATATACTAGGTTAGGTTAGGTAAGGTTGTTAGGCTAGGCTAATATAAAAATATTACCCCTTATTTTCGTCTTTTACCCCGCAATTTCCATGATCTTCATAGCCCTCCCCACTAGTGGGAGCCGTGTTTTTAGATTGTTGAATAATGGGTAGGCCTAAATACTAATTTCCGCCAGTCCTTAGTATAAAACAACACTATAGCCCAGGCCTATTAAAGAAAACTGAGAACAAAAACACAAAATGCAAAATTCGCTGTGAAACAAGATCTAGAATTTTACCCCTAGGCTAGCCTATATTGGCTAGGCCTAGCCTAAATGTACAAAACCAAATTCATCATAGCCTACTTTCTAATTAGGCCTATAGGATATCCACCAGAAACCTATGTTATTATTACATTTGATTTGTTTGATATCGATGTTTACGGTTCCAACTTCTCAATTCAACATAGGCCTAGCCTCCTAGGCCTACATGCTATAGGTTAGCAGCTATAAGCCTAGGCTACGTAGCCTAACATCAGAAACCTACGTTATTGAATTTCATAATTTGTTTTATAGGGCCCTATCGATGTTTACGGCTCCAACTTCTTAATTCAACATACTTTCTATTCATCAAATATCTACATTATTAGTGTCTGTTCTGCTTTATATCGATGTTTACGGCTCCAACTTCATTATAGCCTGAAAACCTCATAACACGTGTTTGTTTACATCGCGAAAGAGAGGGACTTCATCATTTAGTCTCCAAAATACACAATAGGCCTAGGATATCATCCTTATTTTACTAGTTACACATATATATATATATACTTACGCAGCCACCTCCATTGCTTCTTCTACACCTCGGGCCCGGTAAACTGTTGAAAAGTATCCATAGAACTCGTAGAATAGGAAAATTGCGGAGTAAAACACGCACATCTACACTCCTCACAGTGGTCAGTTCAGTTGTATGGCGGAAGTATAGCCTTCAAATCGGCACTTCCTGATGTATTTTGTTTCTTGCGGTCTGGGTCTTGGTAACATTCAAGGAGACTACAGCAGGACTCTTCTTCTTTTTCTTCTTACCTCTGACTGGGTATAGGCTATCCTAGTGTTTACTAGCCTGTACCCCTTTGAAAGGACATTAGCCTAACCTAACAACCTTACCTAACCTATCCTAGAAGGCGGGTGCCTAACCCCGAAAGGGGTTGAAATAGGGGAGCTATCCCCCCGCCAAAGGCGGCTTTCTAGGGCCTTTCCTAGCTGATGCTGAGAGGATTGGGTTCTAGTCATGTGGTGATGGGCTGGTCTATCAGAGTGAGAGCTGAGCAATCTCTGCCATACCCATAGCTTACTCTGACTGTTCCTTTAACTTATATATTTTCTAGATCTCAAGTGACGGCGTCTCTTCCGTGGATTGACCTCCCAATCTACCAAGATTGGAAGCCAAAGCGTCACATTTTTCCCTTGACCCTCAACTTTCTCTTCATAATTGCTAAGGGGCACAGGGCCCTGGGTGGGGCTTTGGTTTCCCGGGCGTTTCCACACCCTCCTCAGCTCCCCGCCATGGAGTGGCTTCGGTCACCCGGGCTTTATTGTGGTCGGCGGGGAGGGTTCTGTGGGGGCACTCGGTTGTGGCCTTGGAATTGATCGGGGCCTTGGGGCTGTTCGGCCAGGCAGCTTGTGGAGCAGCAACAACAACAAACCTATCCTAGAGTATTATGAGTGGGGGCTGTCGCCCCCACACCCCCGCAGTATGACATCTTTGCCTTAGATTGTTGGTGTATTTGTCTGTGAAGTGGGTATTTTTCAATTTGTCGATAACGAAAATCCTCCATGCGGACTATATGGAGAAAAATATGGCGAGTCTATTGGTCCCTATTTTCCCTAATAAATTGTTTCTAATAAGGCAGTAGTGTCCTTGAAGATTATCATTATTTTATTTTATTCTATGGCCTCGTTGTTGAAGAGCAGGTTGCCAATGATGATGTCTTCTTTCTCCTGGTAGGGCTGCTGCAGTGCTGGATTTATTTTTCTCACCTCGCTGTATGATGGGCAGTGTAACACAAAGTGCTTCAGGTCCTCATATTCTTGTCCACACATTACACATTCAGTCGTCTCATTGCTAAATCTCTTTCTATCGCCCAGATTCATATTGTTGCTTCTACACTTAAACAGTATCACTGATGCCTCCCTATTGTCATGCACATTCTCTTGGCCTCCCATCTCTCTTCTCCATTTTCTATACATTTTCAAACTTGTCTTGGGATGGATGTAGTTACCGGGTGTACCACTACCGACATACAACATAAATCATCTATAAATACTTATAATAAAATAAATACTTATAAATGTATAATACCAGGTTAGGTTAGGTTAGGTTGTTTGGTTAGGGTAATTTATTTTTGTATCCAAAGGCAGTCAAAATAGACGGGAACATGATGGTGAGCGTCCGCGTAGTGTAAACAAGACGGGCGGTACACCCGGTAACTACATTCTTGGGCGGGTGCCCAATCCCGAAAGGAGTTGAAATAGGGGAGCTATCCCCCCACCAAAGGCGGCTTTCTAGCGCCTTTCCTAGCTGATATTAATAATAATAATAATAATAATAGTTCTTAAAGCTAGCGCATGCTAAGCTAGCTAAGGATAGCTCAATAAGGCCGATTAGGCGTATTTCCATTGGGGTCCTGTACTACTACCCCATCCCTTTGCTCATGAGGGATGGTAACGACTCAGTGCTTGTGAAAAATCTTTAATGCGCCGAGCGTGGGCGCGAACCCGGGCCTTCTGGGTGGAAGTCCGAGACGCTAGTCACTACACCAAGCGAGCCGCTAAATGATGCTGAGAGGATTGGGTTCTAGTCATGTGGTGATGGGCTGGTCTATCCGAGTGAGAACTGAGCGATCTCTGCCATACCCATAGCTTACTCTGACTGTTCCTTTTACTTATATATCTCTGACTGTTCCTTTTACTTATATATCTTCTAGATCTCAAGTGGCGGCGTCTTTTCCGTGGATTGACCTCCCTACTGCCAACCTAGAAGTTGGCAGATTGGGAGCCAAAGCGTCACATTTTTCCCTTACCCCTCAACTTTCCCTTCATAATTGCTGAGGGGCACAGGGCCTTGGGTGGGGCTTTGGTTTCCCGGGCGTTTCCGCACCCTCCTCAGCTCCCTGCCTTGGAGTGGCTTCGGTCACCCAGGCTTTGTTAGTGGTAAGCAGGGAGGATTTTGTGGGGGCGCTCGTTTATGGCCTTGGTCTTGCTCGAGACCTTGGGGCTGTTCGGCCAGACAGCCTGGGGAACAACAACAACAACAACTACATTCTTGCCCTTGTCTTTTCATCCATTTCCATTGTCACTTCTACTATTCTTCCAAGCAGTTGATTCCCTTTCTCTCTCAATGTATATAGACCAAAATATGATAACAATTACGTCATTATAGTTACCATTAGACGATTTTCTTTAGCTTATAATCTTCCTCTAGGACTCAAAGGGGTAAATACGATCTCAATAAACCCTCTTAGTAACACAGGTCCTTCTTAAACCGCATAAAATCGTCTAATGGTAACCAGAATAGGGTGGAAATTGCTTACTGGTGGTGAAATTATTAAGGGGGGATGGTTCACTTTTTGCATGTATTCGTTATTTTTCTAGTTTCCTCCCTAGACCTCCATCAAATTTAAAAAAAAACATTAGATCCACCTAGATTAATTTGTACATTTTTCGGTAGAAAAATTTCCCGGCCAAAGGCCGTTTCTTCCAACATTACAGGCTCAGTATCGTTCGCCAGGAAAAAAAATCGACACCTAAATAGCACGAAAGGTCTAAATATTGACGAAGAAATGGGGCGAAAGGTCTTAAAATCAACTAACTAAAGGGGCAAGCATCTTTAACATCTGAAAACTAATGGGGCTAAACATGAGGGAGAAAGTGGTCCAGAAAACCTGCCCATCTCCCCTCAACTATGGTTCTGGAATAAATAAAAAAAAAAAAAAAACACTTCCAATTCTTAATATTTAGTTTATTAAGACAATCACAGAACATTTATAAACTTACAAATCATAAATTATCCAGTATTGCAATAAAGTACACATATATTTTAGGTTTTTGGCTATAATTAGACGGTTTTATTTAGATTAGGAAGGGCGTATGGCAGTCAGAGGGTTAATTGAGATAGTCTTTACCCTTTTAATTCCCACAGATCCTTTCTAAGCTGTATGACTGGCTATTATTAGATGATTATATTCAGATGAGCAAGGTTGTTTGGAAGTCAGAGGGTTAATTGAGATAGTCTTTACCTTCTTAACTCCCAAAGATCCTCCCTAAGCTGTATAACTGGCTATTGTTAAACGATTTTATTCAGATTAGGAAGGGTATATGGAAATCAGAGGGTTAATTGAGATAGTCTTTACCCTTATAAATCCCACAGATCCTTCCTAAGCTGTATAACTGGCTATTGTTAAACGATTTTATTCAGATTAGGAAGGGTATATGGAAATCAGAGGGTTAATTGAGATAGTCTTTACCTTTATAAATCCCACAGATCCTTCCTAAGCTGTATAACTGGCTATTGTTAAACGATTGTATTCAGATTAGGAAGGGTATATGGAAGTCAGAGGGTTAATTTAATTCGTCTTTACCCTTTTAATTCCCACAGATCCTTCCTAAGCTGTATAACTGGCTATTGTTAAACGATTTTATTCAGATTAGGAAGGGTATATGGAAGTCAGAGGGTTAATTTAATTAGTCTTTACCCTTTTAATTCCCACAGATCCTTTCTAAGCTGTATAACTGGATATTATTAGATGCTTATATTCAGATTAGGAAGGGTATATGGAAGTCAGAGGGTTAATTGAGATAGACACTACCCTCTTCACTCACACAGATCCTTCCTAAGCTGTATAAAAGCGTGTACCTACCTAGCCTACACACATTATAACACAGTATATATTTTTTGAGTTACAGAGGTTAGTAATCCAGCTAATATTTCTACCATTTGGGAAGGGTCAGCCAGGGAATAGGTGTGAACATTTACAACCCATATGCTCCAGCCCTTTTTGAGTTACAGAGGTTGGTAATAGAGATAATATGTATACCATTTGGGAAGAGTCTGCCAGGGAATAGGTGTGGACATTTACAACCCATTTGCTCCAGCCCATGCCCAGCCCGGGTGGGATAGTACAAAATAAGGCAAGGATGTAGTACTCGGGCGTACCGCCCGCCTTGTTTAGGCTACACTACGCAGATGCTAGTGATCATGTTCCCGTCTATTTTGACTGCCGTGGGATACAATAATAGCCCTCACCTCCCCCCCCCCATGACTTAATGTCATCATCATATATATTGCCAGCAAGGGGCAAATAACAGAAGAAAAAAAACAGCAAAATAGACGGGAACTTAACCGCGAGCGATGGACCTATGTAAACATGACGACCATATGCCCGGATACTACATCCTTCCCCATAATAATTGTTTCTATTCATTCTGTCCAGTACTGACGCCATTCTTGACTTACAGTGTCCTGGCTTAATAATCCAGAAGGGTTGATAGCCTCTGAAGTCCTATTCTAACTAACTAACTAATCATGTCATCCCAGTTTACCATGAACATCTTATTCTAGAGGTTGGTCTTGTCCAGAGTGAGGTTTGGCATTCTCTACCCAACCTTAGCCGTTTCTGTCTGTCTCTTTTACTGTAAGAATTTCTTCTTCAATCGAGTTGTGAACTTGTGGAATGGGCTTCCTCGAGAAAGAGTCGAGATGTTATAAACTGCAGCACCGTTGATTCCTTTAAAAATCGCCTAAACAAGCACCTCGCCTTAAACTCGCGACTGATTGCATTTGTAAACGAATTACTTTTTTCTCAGATACATTGTGTTATGTTATTAACCCAAATTGTTCCCTACTGACATCTAACCCTGCCAAGGACATTGGTCTTAAGGCAGTGCTTCCCTACTCAATTTTCCCTTACCCACTCTGAACCACTGTTGGACACTTTGAATAGCAGTGATTTAGAGGGCAAGCAACCTCGAGGGGTCACTAGACCTGTTGTTGCTTGACTTCATTTGTACTCCTTTGTACTTTTCCTACTTCGGGGGCGGGAGGCTATGAATCCTCCTTCCCTTGTAAAATTTCACCTACTAGACGAGACAGAGTAAGGGGCGAGGGAATGCAAACTTTAAATGTTGTTTTTGTTTGGGCTCTGTCTCGGGTCTGCCACCCCCAGGCTATGGGTTATGTGCTTGACTATATACATACATATATACTGTACCAAATGGAATATATATTTTTACAGTACAAATTAATTATATTGGTCTCTTAGGAATGCCACTTGTCATGTGGAATGGATTTAACCCCTTCTGTACCGGCGACATAATTTTAATAATATTCTTGCTATATTTAGACAATTTTGTGCCGCTTAACCCCTACTGTACCGTAGGATACAGTAATAGAAGTCCCCGCCAGTCCCAAGCAATGTGGCCAAAATGGCAAGATAGAACAACCTTCCACCTCAAGAGATGAAGGAAGACTGGCTCTCTCAGCCTTCAGAGGGTTGGATATAAGCTGAGAAGTGTTGCCATATCGAGAGCAGTGCTCAAACGGTCGTGGTACCAGGCACTGCCTGATAGAGGCAGTTACAAGGAAAACAGTACATTACTGACGGCTCCCAGCCGTCGCTGGGACGGAGAGTGACTTATCTACTGACGGCTGGTAGCCGTCGCTGAGATTGGATAGGTTAAGAAGGATCTGTGATACTAAAAAGGGTTGAGTGAGATAGTACGAAGCCTGTTGATTGCTGAAGGCCCATTTTAAACTGAATAAAAATGGTCTAATAGTAGCCAGAATAAAATGTTAAAGACGTTGCCGGTACATAAGGGGTTAATTTAATAGGCTATAGAAAATGACTACTTATTATATGATGTTGATTATACAGTATACCATAGGTTGGGTTCTGGGCTAGCTATAAGATCAGGTAAATCATATTATATAGACATGTAAAATGGAAGGGTAGAAGAAAGTGGTGCATACTCCCTCAATCAATCTTTCCTTCATCCTATGACTTAGACTGCTTTAAATTTGGTGTGTCCAGGTATTTTGACCCCAACATCCATTGAATTTGGCTCTCTGTCACTCTTTTTACTTTGGGGGAGACACTCGTTACAGGCAGCCTGCCTTTTGTCACCTTCATACATTTTTAACATCGTTCTTAACACCAATAACACCTCAAATTTTATTAACGAAAGTATGTGATTCTCCCAGGATTGGAACCCAGGATATCACTTACAGAACTTACACGCTCTAACCATTACACCATCAACACAGTTTATAGAAAACAAAAAATAAAAATAATATACCAATGCGTAGTATGCAGAAAAGGGTTGGGCGCTAACTCAATACAGTGTAGCGTCTGCCGCAGCTGGGTACGTCACAGGAAGAAGCGCTGCACTAGAATAAAGGGACCTCTACCAAGGAAGAAGTCCGAAGTTGAGAAATTTGTATGTATAGTATGCAAAGGTGGACTTGTATTCAATGACCGGCTGGAGAGTGTTAACTTTGGCAACAAGGCACTGGAGATGGTGGACAAGTTTTGCTACTTGGGGATGTTTTTTAAGCTTGATGGAGGTCCAGGGAGAAAACTGAAATACTAATGTATGTACAGTATGTATGTACATACTCAGACACATACCCCATAGCTGGGGATGGCTGACTCGAGACAGAACCTGAACAGAAACAACATTTAAAGTTCCAATTCTTTGGGTCCGGAACCACTATCTCTGCCAGTGGTACCATTAGTAATTACATTAGATTTAGAAAACCCAAGTATTGAAAAGTACTGTATATTTGATTTAGCTAACTAATTGTTGCATTAAAAAGTCTATTAGATTGAGATAACTTGGTAGTATCAAAAGTTACATTAGATTTTAATGTATTAAAATTATATATACAAGATTTTGATATTTTTTTTGTATATTAGATTATGAAAACCAAAGTCATTTGACTCATTTAATGTGTTGGATTTTGTATCATTAAAAACGATATTAGATTTAGATAACTTTGAAGCATTTATAGTTACATTAGATTTTGATAACTGAATTGGCATTATATGTACAAAATGTTTATATCTTTGTTGTATTAAAACTTTGATATTATATTTTGTAGCATTAAAAAGGATAATATATATTTTGATTTCTTTGTTGTATTAAAACTTTGATATTATATAGTATTTTGATGTCTGTGTGTATATAGGTCTATGTATAGACAAAATGAGGCTTGGATAATAATATACAGTACTATGAACAAACTAAAAGGTAGCGCCAGCGAACTTGACAATAATCTTGAACCCTTAACTTATTATAACTCAAAATGAATGCAAGCAATCGGGCTGATGTTTCTATCATTTGGGAAGAGTCCACCAGGAAATAGGTGTGGATATTTACAGCCAGTTTGTTCTAGGCCCTCTTAAGTTACAGAGAGGTCAGGGATCAAGATTATTGTCAAGTTCGTTGGAGCTACCTATAGCAAAGTAGAAGATGGATGAACAAAGTTGGGTGATAGATGCAAGTCCATGAATGTGGAGGGAGCTGCACCAA
Source organism: Paralithodes platypus (assembly GCA_032716605.1). Taxonomy (NCBI): domain Eukaryota; kingdom Metazoa; phylum Arthropoda; class Malacostraca; order Decapoda; family Lithodidae; genus Paralithodes; species Paralithodes platypus. The sequence continues at coordinate 3,549,173 of CM064490.1, read as the reverse complement.
GGGGCGGACCAAGAAAGACGTGGGATCAGACCTTGCAGTCTGATCTTGAATTGAATTAAAAAACCTGACAAGTGAGGCAGCTCTGAACAGGGCTGCCTGGAACGCCGCCATTAGGACGTGAGACCGGAACCGCACTTCATATGGAGCACTCGGTCATACATACATACATACATTAAACCTTACACTGCGGGCATATTTCCGCTATATTAGGGCTCATTCAGGCACTCCTGATTTCTTAAGCAAGTGCCTGAATGAAATTAAATTTTTACAACAAAAAACTAGAAGAAAATAGCTTCAAAATGACACCAGACTGTGGTTGGTAGCGCGCGAGTTTCACCCACAGCGTTATCATAGACATCGGCAATATTCCCAAATAATTAGCAATGTTGTGGTACATTTGCCTTTGGCAACACTGAATAAATCTCGCGAGACATAGGGTGAGAGTCTGTGCTGTGGCAGACGTGCCGGAGAGCGGACGAGGGCCTGCCGCGCTCCTGCTCATTCACATTTGTCTAAATTGTCTCCGCAGGCTTTAATGGGCTTAAAATTGCAGGATATTACAAGGACCTTTCTGTATGGTTCCCACAGTGTAAGGGTTGCTGTTGTTGTTGTCGTTCCCTTAGCTGCCTGGCCGAACAGCCCCGAGTCCCTAAGGAAGGCCATGGCCACGGTCGGGCTTTCCCACAGAGCTCTCAAGGAGTGTAGATTTTGTTGTTGGTGTAAGTGATTGTGTGAAATGCAGTCTTCTATGATGTGTTTAATGGTATGGGGTGCTGTGTTACATCCCAGGCAGGTGTCGTCGACGGAGACTATGGTCTGTCTACACATTAGTAGGTCAGTCTTTTTGTTCACCTTGGCGTTCCAGGCAGCTCGGTCTTGGGCACCCCTCTTAGCGAGTCCTTTCGCTGCGAGATCAGTTTGTAGCACCTGATCCCACACCTTTCTTGGTCTACCTCTCCTGGCGACTCCCTCCACGTTTATAGACTTGCTTTTCTTGACCCAATTATTCTCATCCATCCTTTCCACATGTCCATACCATCTAATTCATATTTGTTTTCACCAACCCACCAATTAATTTACAAATAAACCTAACTAGTGAAATCAATGAAAGTAATGTGGAACTCGAAGGACTCAAACCTAGGATACTCACACCCAAATTCCGTTCACTAAGCATTACGCTACAGTACTACCCAACCCTCGTCCTACCTACTTACTTCCTCCCAATCATTTTCTAGTCTTTAGACAGTTAAAGAATTATGCACAAGCCTACAATTTATTATGCAGTTTGGAATCCTGCATATTAATCTGACCATGCACATACATTTCAACTGTGCTATGGTAGCCTAATGTATAGACGAATGGAATTAATGGGGCACTTGACCCTCGGGAAGGCCTCACTATAAATTGCTCCTGAACCAGAATTAATTCATCTTTTTTCACCAACAAACTTTACTTCTAAACTCAATTAATGAAATCAACGAATACATGTGGCACTCCAAGGACATAGGATTCATATAATCACCAACCCACCAAAAAAAAAAAAAGTGGGGATTGGGCCTGAGTACATACATACATACATACATACATACATAATAAATTCAATGGAACTAATGAATACATGTGGTCCTCCAAGGATAAGAGACATTCCAAAAATCACAAGAAAAACGTTTATATAAAAGAAAATCACAAGGATAACATATATTTTACAATTCAGTAGTAATGTACCATTATTATTATTATTATAGAACATTGTTTGTATCACTAAAACAATATAAGAAAATCACAAGAAATATTACATATATATATATATATATATACTGTATATACTGTTTATACATTATATATACAGTACTGTATATATTACAATTCAAGAGTACTGTACTATTATTAAGGGGAGGTTTTTAGTTTGTTCCCTAGACCTCCATCGAGCTAAAAAGAAATACCTTCAAGACCCCCGTTCAAGATAAATCTGTACATTTTTCGGTAGAAAAATATCCCGGCCAAAGGCCGGATCCTTCTAAATTGCAGGCTTGCTATCGCTTGCCAGGAAAAAATAGACACCTAGATGGCCCAAAAGGTCTTAAAATTGACAGAAATGGGGCGAAAGGTCTTAACATTGAGAAACTAATGGGACGAAGGTATTAAAATCTCAAAACTAATGGGGCTAAACATGTGGGAGAAGGGGGTACAGAAAAACGACCTATCTCCCCTTAAAGACAATTGTTTGTATCACTAAAACAATATAAGAAAATCACAAGAAAAACATATACTGTATATTAAAACATATATATACATATATATATATATATATATATATACAGTATATAGATATATATATATATGTACAGTATATATATATATATATATATATATATTACAATTGAATAGTAGGCTACAGTAGCTATATTTAAAAAAAAAAAAAATAGTAAGGATGTAGTACAGTAATCGGGCATATCGGTGGCTTTGTTTACACAATTATAGTCCGTTCATTCTAGGTTGGCCAGAAATCATAACCCCTAACCTCTGTAACCCAAAAAGGACTTGAGTAATCGAGCTAATTTTTCTACTACTGTACATAGAAAGACTTGGCTAGGGAATATGTGAAAAATTGACAGCTTATTTGCTCTAGCCCTGACCTCTTCGTAACTCAAAAGGGCCTACACCAAACTTGCTGTAAATATCCACATCTACTTCTTGGTGGACTCTGCCCAAATGATGGAAATGTCAGCCCGATTGATTTTATTCATTTCGAGTTATAGTAAATTAAGGGGTCAAGATTATTGTCAGGTTCGTTGGCGCTACCTATAGTACGTTCGCGATCATGTTCCCGTCTATTTTGACTGCCGTGGGATACAATAATGGGTCGAAGGGGGCTTTGCCCCCCTCGACCCCCCATGACTTATTGTCATCATCATATATATTGCCAGAAGGGGGCAAATAACAGAAAAAAAGTCAAAATAGACGGGGATGTAACCTCAAGCTAACGAGTAAACGAAGCTGGCGATGCCCCCGAATACTACAGGTCTCCCTCACTCTCCGATGCCCTCATTCACCATATTATTATTATAGGTTATTAGGTGTTTGGGTTTGGGCTTTGGCTGGTCCCAGAATGCATCCCCATTAACCTTATCAAATTTTAGGGTTCGCTATATGATTTTTCTATTTCAGATGGGGTTTTCAGGAACGTAACCCAATTGTATATCGAGGGAGACCTGTATCAGCAAAACAATATAGGAATAATGTACATATTACAATTCAGCAATGGGTGAGGGCTGGTCCTATCCAGAGTGAGGTTTGGCATCCTCTACCTAACCTAAGCTGTTTCTTTCTGTCTCTTTTACTGTCCTGCTTTTCCTTCTGGGGCGGGAGGCTAGGAATCCTCCTCCCCTTCTAAAATTCACCTACTAGACGAGACAGAGAAATGGGCGAGGGAATGCAAAAGTGGTCCCGAACCCTAAGAATTTGAACATTAAATGTTGTTTCTGTTTGGGCTCTGTCTCCAGTCGGCCACCCCCAGCTATGGGGAATGTGCCTGAGTATATACATACATACATACATATTACAATTCAGTAGTATCAATATTTTAAATTAGTAAATAATGTTAGCATAAGTAAAACAAAATTAAATCACAAGAAAACTTTTAAATTACAATTCAGCAGTTTTACATTATAATTACAATTCATCAGTTTTACATTATAATTACAATTCATTAGTACTAATATTCTAAAATAAAACCATTTGTTTAATTTAAACAAAATTAAATCACAATTTGTTTTTGATATTACAATTCAATAAATAAAACCTCGCCCATCCAGACTAATTGGGGGAGAACCCTGTCTGGATCTGCTAAAAGTCTGGATATATATTTAGCCATCCAGACAAATCAGGATGGCTGAAACATGAGTCCAGACATCCTAGACTTAGGTTTCAGCCATCCAGACAAACCCGGATGGCTGACATATAAGTCTGGATATCGAACACTGGATGTAAATAATATGTGTGGTAACTTGTATTTGTCTCGTTCATTTCTGGATTGACTTATATTTTTCCCAAGCCATCCAGACAAGTTTGGTTGGCTGAAACTTTAGTCTGGATCGAAATGCCTGTCTGGATCTCTTGGGTTTCCGGATCTGAAAGCACTGGATGGGCGGGGTTCTACAGTTCTATTACAAAACAAATTATATTTAAATTCAGTAGTACCAATAGTCTTAAATAAAACCGTCCGACTCAATTTAACACAATTCTAACAATTATGGAAATTTAATAGCATTAACTCCTTCATTACCGGAGCCGTTGTTTTAGCTTTATTCTGGCTACTATTAGATTATTTTATTCAGCTTAAAAAGGGCCGCCAGCAATGAACAGGCTTCGAAATATCTCCCTTAACCCTTTGTACTACAACAGATCCTTCTTAAACTGCACAAAATCGTCTAAGAGTAGCCAGAATAAAGTTAAATAGACGTCGCCGGTCCAGAAGGGGTGAATAAAACCGTTCGACTCAATTTAACACAAGCATAACAATTACGGAAATTAAATAGCATTAATATATCGTATCACAATCTTAGCCAAACTAATATATATATACTGTATATATAAATAAATATATATACAGTATATAAATAAATATATATATATATACTGTATATATATATATATATGCCGAAGGAAAGGCATTCTCGCCTTATACTGTATTACAAAAGCACGCGAGTTAATAAGGGGAGGGTTTGGGTTTTATCTCTGGACCCCCTTCTCCCTCATGTTTAGCCCCATTAGTTTGGAGACTTTCAGACGGTCACCCCATTAATTTGGCGTACTCAAGAGGTTTAGCCCCATTTCTTTGTCCATTTCAAGACCTTTCGTGCCATTTAAGTGTCGATATTTTCCTGACGAGCGATAGCGAGTCTGAGGGGGAACCTTCAAATGGGTAGACGTCCTTCCTAAGCTGAATATAATCATGTAGTCGTCGCCAGAATGTAATGCAAAGGACGTCAGCGGTTAATCTAAACCAACTTTATTTATCGGCTAAGTTTATCGGAGTCTAGAATCCCCTACAATTTATCACATTACTATAGTGCGTCCATTCTAGGCTGGGCAGAAATCGTAACCTCTAACCTCTGTAACTAAAAAAGGGCTAGAGCAAATGAGCTGTCAAGTTCCACACCTATTCCCTAGCCAAGTCTTCCTATTTGGTAGAAATATTAGCTCGATTACTCTAGTCTTTTTTTAGTTATTAGAAGTTAGTTAGAGGTTACGATTTCTGCCCAACCTAGAATGAACGAACTATGTATGTATGTACTGTATGTATGTATGTATGTATGTATGTATGTATGTATGTATGTATGTATGTATGTATGTATGTATGTATGTATGTATGTACTATACCTCTATCGAAGAAATTAAGCGGAGGTTATGTTTGTGTGTGTTTGTTAGCCTGTACAGTATATCTAGTTTTGATTGACTTTGCCGTGTATTCGTATACAAAATTGGACGTTACACAATTAGGAGCTCAAAGATACAAAATGGTCATATTGAAAGAGTACTGTATATTAAATTGGGGAGGGGTTGGTCCTATCCAGAGTGAGGTTTGGCATCCTCTACCCAACCTTCGCTGTTTCTGTCTGTCTCTTTTACGGTACAGGTCTCCCTCACTATCCGGTGCCCCGATTTATGATATTATTATTATAGGTTTTTAGGTGTTTGGGTTTGGGTTTTGGCTGGTCCGAGAACACATCCCCATTTACCTCAGTCATTTTAGGGTTTGCTATACGATTCTTCTATATAACCCCTTGAAGCTCTGACGCGTTTTAGCAGTATATTTTGGCTATCGTTAAGACGATTTTATGCAGCTTAGGAAGGATCTGTGGGTATTAAAAGGGTAAAGAATCTCTCAATCAACCCTCTGACTTCCATATACCCTTCCTAATCTGAATAAAATCGTCTAATAATTAACAGCAAACAAAACAGAAATGCGTCTTTGAGCGTGAAAGGGTTAAGATTGGGTTTTCAGGAACGTACCACAATCGTTAATCGAGGGAGATCTGTACTACTTTTCCTACTTCGGGGGCGGGAGGCTAGGAATCCTCTTCCCCTTGTAGACTTAACCTACTAGACGAGACAGAGTAAAGGGCGAGGGAACGCGAAAGTGGTCCCGGACCCCAAGAATTGGAACTTTAAATTTTGTTTCTGTTTGGGCTCTGTCTGGAGTCAGCCACCCCCATGCTATGAGGTATGTGCCTGAGTATATACATACATACATACAAATACAAAATACAGTAATATTGAAAGAGTATATTGAATTGGACTGTACAATTAGCTCTAAAATAAAAAATAAAGTCATAATGAAAGATAAATTTGTCTCTACAGGTACAGGTCTCCCTCATTATCCGATGCCCTGATTTAGGATATTATTATTATAGTTTTTGTCTTTGGAAGTCATAAAATGGCCAAAACAATGCTATTTCATGTTAGTTGTATTGTATTTCTTCTCATAATCATTCAAGTCTACAAACAAACTTGTTCCGGTATTACATCCTGCCTCGACTAAGCGCTGGCCTTGTCCCGACGACACAAAACCAACTCGCGATCCTTTCTCCCGAGGCCGTGCACATCATTCTCATTGAGCGCAAAAACACGAAAAACAGACAAATTCATGTGTATTCATTGTTTTCTGTCATGTTGTGTTGTCCCTGTACGGGCTCTGTCTCGAGTCGACCACCCCCAGAGGAAAAAAAAAAAAAAAAAAAGGGGGAATGGGCCAGAGTACATACTTACATACCCCTTTTTGAAGCGCATTTTCGTGAATGCCTTCCGTAAGCTTGAATATAATTTTAAACATAAACCTACAAAATAGCATATGCGAATCTTCTCTCGCATGATGGCAAATAAAATCATTATCTACAAAGGTTCGGAACAAGTTTAATATACAGATAAAAGGATGATTCATACTTCAAAATTAATATACCATCAGAGGGGGTGATTCTGGACATCTGGGGCGGTTGAGGGATATCTATAAAACATTGGTCCTATCCAGAGTGAGGTTTGGCATCCTCTACCCAACCTTAGCTGTTTCTGTCTGTCTCTTTTACTGTACTACTTTTCCTTCTGGGTAGATCACCCGATTGGGTGGCACTGTAAGGGGGGCTGTGGACAGTGGGGGCATTGGCCCGGGGGTGCAAGCCCGTGGGCTGATGATATCCCCCTGCTGCCCTCTCAGAGACATATCATCTCACCCTGGACCCTTCGGGGGCCCGAGCACATGGAGCGGCTTAGGTCAACCAGACTCGGGACTGTTTGGTCAGACAGTCTGGGGAACTACAACAACAACAACAACAACAACAACAACAACCTATACTCATATCTCTCGCTGTTCCATCCACTCACTCATAGACAACACGCAGCTGCAGGCACGACCTCCCGAAATCCATCCTTCTGAATCCTCCCTTCCTCGCGAGGATAGAGTCCACCTGGCCAGGCTGAGATGTGGACACCATCCAGCTCTTCTGAGCTATCACAAGAGACTGGATGACTCCATCGTCGACACCTGCCCAGGATGTAACACAGCACCCCATACCATTAAACACATCATAAAAGATTGCATTCCACACAACCACTTACGCCAACAACATAATCTACACTCCTGTGGGAAAGCCCGATCATGGCCATGGCCTTCCTTAGAGACTCTGGGCTGTTTGGCCAGGCAGCTTAGGGAATGACAACAACAACAACCACCCATATTATTCAATATATAATGATAAATATACTGTACACATTAAGACATAAATCCTGAATAAATATTTTTGAGGTTTTAATGAACTGGTGTCCACAATTACCCCCTTTTGTGGCAACACAAAGATCAATCATATTTTCAAATTAATATACATAAAAAAGGAGGAATCATACTTTAAATACAAACAAAAACATATTAATTATACTTGAAAGTTAAATATACAGAAAAAAACAAGAATGTATCATACAGTACTTTAAAATTAATATACATTAAACAGGATGAGCTATTCCTTAAAATTAATATACATAAAAAAGAGGAACCACACTTTAAATATACAGACAAAAGATGAATCACTCTATAAAATTAATATACTGTACACAAAATAAAGAGAAGCCTTAGTATATATATATATATAAGAATGTATATATAAGAATGCTTGGTTGCCCTTTAAGAGCATTGGTTCTAGAAAAAGGAATGGTTCTCTTGGACTCGGAGTACTGGTTCACCTAACCTTGACGACGACACTTGCCCGGGATGCAACACAGCACCCCATACCATTGGACACATCCTAGAAGACTGCATTTCACACAATCACTTATGCTAACAACATAATCTACACGCCTTGAGAGCTCTGTGGGAAAGCCCGACCGTGGCCATGGCCTTCCTTAGGGACTTGGGGCTGTTCGGCCAGGCAGTCTAGGGAACGACAACAACAACAACCTCTAAACTGCGATTATAAATATTAGGTATGGAAAGGGATATGCCCTATGTGGTAGATTGACGATTTTGATAGGGATTACTGAATTGAGAGAAAATGACATCAGCGTCTTTGAAATAGAAGTCTGCATCTACACTGTAAATTTTTCCGCCCTAGACAATCTGGTTTTCCCGTGGCACTGGCCAGAAGTGGTGTGGTTGGTCCGCATAAGCACATCCCTAAAGATCCACTAATATGCATACTGTATTTGCTTTATAGCACCTCGTTAGAGTTGTTACAATGCTTTTCCGAGGTACATATCTTGCCTACAGAGTATTATAATGTAGGGGAGGATGTGTTCAAGTTATAGGAATGGCATTGCAGCCTGATATAAAGCAGAAACAGAAAGAAGGGGTTTATGTAAGCTGGAATTGCCTAGTGTCATTATGCGGTACCCAAGGGGCCGTGTGCACACTGGCGTGGTTTTTATTAGTCTGTAAAGTGGAATGGGTGGATGGGACTAGTTAACCTTGGTCGGCAACCCATCTAGGGGAGACATCCTTATAAAAATTTGGGTGGATGGGACTTGTCAGCCTTGGTCGGCAACCTGTCAAGGGGAGTAAACCTGATACAAATCCGTACTGCTTATCTAAGTGTAAGGAAGGTTAGTGGATGGTCTAGCCGAACACCACTGTAGAAAAATAGTGCTAAAAAGATACACAGAGTACCTCGGGGTCGGACGGGTCCTAAATTGAGTGGTCAATTCTGTAAGTCTTTCAGTAAACTGGCACGGGTTGTCTTTACAGGGGATAATTCCGCTTGGGGGCATTTTGTGTATGGCCACCCTCATATAGGGGAGTAAGGCGTCCGGCAATAGATAGATAGATAGAAAGTGGTAGGATTGTGTTCTATTATTTCAAAATTTTATTATAGTAAGCGTTATCTCCAAATAGCGATTTTGATAAGTTCTTTTGCCTTTATCTTGTGTCGTCTCAATTTTGGTTTGTTTATTTTGCAAGTTTTAAATTGCAGTATAAGTTTGTGTCTATGGAAAGGATACTCGCAGTTTAGAGGTTAAACTAGGCTCTATTTTTTATAATTAGGCCAGACAGCATGACCTCCTAACCTCTGTCACTCAAATAGGGCGATACTACACAGCCGCAGCCAATCACCATAATCATCCAACAGACATGACATCATCATCATCGGGATAGGTTCCCCACTTTTGCACTTCGTAAATGAAGTATAGGTAGCGCCAGCAAACTTGACAATATTCTTGACCCATCAACTTCTTATTTCAAAAGGAATGAAAGCAATCGGGCTGACGTATTTTGACTCAAACGTTCCTTGATTTTGGCCCTGTCACTCTTTCAACTCTGGGGGAGGCACTCAATACCAGGCAGTTCTGCCTTTTGTCTCCTTCACTCACATAGGAAAAAAAAATCATTTGGGAAGAGTCCACCAGGATATAGGTGTGGATATTCACAGCCAGTTTGCTCTAGGCCCTTTTTAAGTTACAGAGAGGTCAGGGATCAAGATTATTGTCAAGTTGGTTGGTGCTACCTTTAATAACAAAACAGCCCTTGGCCTGGATTTACAAACATATCATTCCATTTGTTTCTCAATATTAGGACCTTTCATGCCATTTAGGTGTCGATTTTTTCCTGGTGAGCGATAGCAAGCCTGTAATTTAAGAGGAACCGACCTTCAGCCACTAAATAAACCATCCCCCCTTAACCCATGGACTGCTAAAAATGGATAAAATAAAAGGTCAAGTTAAGGGAGAAGGGGGGCCAGAAAAACCAACCTGTTAGTTAGTTAGTAAATCCAGGCCCTTTATTCACTTATAAAAAACTACTGGTTCCCTCTGAAGACTGGGCGGGAGGTTTAGAACAGCAAGTCGGACGTGGAGGGCTTAACACGAGGGAGAAGGGAAGACTGGGTGGGAGGGTTGGTTTAGAACAGCATATCAGACGTACAAATGGTGCTAAACACGAGGGAGAAGGGAAGATTGGGCGGGAGGGTTGGTTTAGAAGAGCATATCGGAGGTACTCTCGGCGCTCCATGTCACCGTCTCCGAGTCTTGAGCCGGCCGGAGATACTCATCCTCTTCCTCCACCGCCCTCTGGGGCGGGGGCGGGGGGGCGTGCGGTGGGGCGGTGGTCCGGGACACCCCCAGTTCGAAGGTACTCCCGATCTGTATCTTGCTTGAGGTGTAGCTCGCCAGGCCGCCTGTACAAGGGGAAGAAGAGGGAGGCTGCGTTACTACAGGCACTACACTAGCCCCATACTAAAGTCTAATATTTCTACCATTTGGGAAGAGTCAGCCAGGGAAGAGATGTGGACATGTACAACCCATTTGCTCTAGCCCTTTATGAGTTACAGAGGACAGAATCTTAAAATCAAACTATAAACCTCTATAGCTTAAACACGACTAGAGTAAACTACTGCAGAGGATTTCTATGTAATTATATATTAATACATATGTTGAACAAATTATATACATATAACACATGTACCTGTATATCATATTGTATATACTGTATATATATATATATATATATATATATATATATATATATATATATATACAGTATATATATATACTGATACTGTATATATATATATATATATATATATATATATATATATATATATATATATATATATATATACAGTATATATACTGTATACGTATACATTGGTAAAGGAATATATTTGTATAAGCATAAAGTATATATGTCAGGGTTGCAGGTTGGGTATGCAGTTTTCTTCCAATAACATACATAATACAGCCGCTGTAATATAGAAAGCAATTATATCTCATTAAGCATCAGGCTAAAGCGATATTCTTCAAAAGCCAATGCCTGTCTTCTAGCATATCAGTTTTATACCATATATATACTGTATATTATAGTAAGCGTTTATAAAGTCACGTTTTCTTTAATGTAGCAGCGACTTTATTGCAGTCAGCGGTGATTCAAGAAACTGCAGAACTGTTTTGGTCTTGAGCATAACAGGAGTGCAGTGGTCTCAATATTTCTGGTTAAGGAGCATCACAAGAGCGCTTCTATCCTCAAATTTCAAGGGCCATTTTGCCGGCACAATGTCTAATCTTTTGCACTGGTATCGGAAAATCGATGTGTAATAAAGCCAACCTGACAAATTGGTAACATTGCCTTTCTATTTAATTGTATAGCCAATACTTACCCGAGGAGTGTGATAAGCACTTCTCGGGTAAAACAAATTAGTGGCGTCACTGAAACACTTTAGAAAGACGGTATAAGAAATATAGAAAGGCAGTGTTACCAATTTCTGCCACTCTAGACTGAAGATAACTTAATTCAAGCCACTGGAATTTTATTTAAGTTGACCTCATAAGCTGCCAGACCAGTGTTGAGGAACAAAGCGCTCGTGTGATACAGGCTTAAGCACTGGAAGCCCAACACATGTATAGTTAACGCCCAAACCAACCCATTAATGTTGTCTACAGCTTAGTACTCATGTGTCCGGATCTTTTACCACCTGAAAGAATATTACAGTAGTAGAATTTTATATATGAGATAGAGAAGTTGTATACAGTATGAGATTATATACAAGTTCACCACACATAAGACGAGTATAATTATATAAACATGCTTCTTTTAATGTCTATTGGTTGAAATGGTCTACTGGTTGAAATGGTGTACTGGTCGACTTGTCCGGTCACCAATCTCGCATATAAGAGAATATTTACAAGTTCAGGTTTCGAACCCAGGATATCTCATACAGAACTTACTCGCTCTAACCATTATACCATCAAGACAGTTATAGGAGATAGAGAAGTTATATACGAGATTATTTACAAGTTCACCACACCGACGACTTTATAAGATTTCCTGGTTGGTACGCCCCGGTTAAGAGAGCTCCCGTCTTCGTCTCCAGCTTTCCGTAGAGCTCTCAGAGACAAGTGGTGACTCTTTAGGCCAAGCTCTAATTCCCGAGGTACCGCCGACTCTAGAGGATTTTGAGGGGCCCCGAATTCGGTACCCTTAGGGGCTCTAGACGCAGCTCCTAAAGGGGCCCCTGATGGAAACACTTGCGAGTTTCCTTTCTGGGCCCTAGCTTCAATTGCCAGAGGGGGCCCAGATGGAATTGCTTGGGAGTTTTGCAAGGGGTCAATATTCCTCACTCGCTTGTGGATCTCCGGTACTGGCTTAACTTCAAAATGGCTTCCAGTATCTCCCAAGTTATGCGTGGGGTCGGACGTCTTCATCCTTCTCTTGATATCCGGTGTTTGTTGGAGTTCACCGCCTCTCCTCATCAATCTCTCAGGTTTGACGGGAGGTCCCGGATCAAATTCTCTTAAGCCCCGGGCTGCGTAATTCAGCATCGGTCCCTTGGTTACGTCTCGATCATACTTCTTCATCGAGCTATTCTCTGGAGCGCGTGAATCCCTAGCGTTAGTACCGGTATAAGACGTGTGTGAATCCCGAGTGCTACTACCGGTATCAGACGTGTACGAACCATTGTTGCTTCTGCTGTCGTCAAACTTACGGTCATAGTAAAGTTCTTTGACGGTTTTCGGCTCCTTGGTCTTGACTTGGCGAAGATGCGAGGACTTGTCAGCGGTGTGAACATGACCGCAATATTTGTTTATAAGTTCTTCGTGTATTGGATTACCTGCGCCTGTGGGATGGGTTTGATTGCTTTGTGTGTGCGACGGGGCCTTTTGAACACCCTGAGACTGGAGTTTGACGTCAGAACCCTGCACATCATGCAGCCATGGGGGAGCCCCCTGCTGGTCACCCATTGGAGTGACTGTAACCAAGACTTTTGCATTACCTGTTTTCACGAGTCCAGGCCATGAAGCTTCGGAGGTTGGTGAATTAATGTCGGTTGTTGATACGCGATTTTCAGATATACTGTTCATATGATTCATTTCAGCTTCGGACGTCAGGAAATTCTGCTGTTGATTCTTTAGCGTATTTATTCTAAACTTGGGCTTCTTATCTTCTGAGTTCTTGGTAATGTCACTGATTTCCGACAGGATTGTCTCTTTCTGCGTCATGGTAACGAGGTCGGGAATCGGCTGATACGTCCCTTTGTCTTTTGTGATAATAGAATCCATATGATCTGAAATCTTATCCAACTTTAGCTCCAGTTGATGCCGTGACTTGGTAGAGGGATGTTTTGGTTTATCTTGAGCTATCTTGAGTGTGCCGTCCGGTACGCGTGTCCGTGGTAAAGGCACTGGTCTTGTGGCTAATGTTGGGTTTGCGATACTACCGATATCTGCCTTCACATCCCTGCATATATTTGTCAAGGGGTTCATTACGCGTTCTTCCTTGATTCTACCGGTATCTGGTTTAGCTTTCCCAGTTATATTATTTGAAGAGACCATTTCATATTCCTTTCTGAAGCTACAGATATCTGGCTTAGCTTTCCCAGTATTATTATTTGAAGAGGCCATTTTATATTCCTCTTTGGCTGGTGATGGCCTTTCAATACTGCTGTTAATTGGCTTAGCATCTTCGGATACATTTGTTGAAGGGGGCGCTCTACTATTGTTATTTGTCTTGGCGTCCTCGGAGACTACAGCCGACGGGGGCGCTCTACGATTCTTCTTAGCAAACTTCACTGACCCCACTTTAATATTGTGACTATCCCTTGGGCATTTGACTAAGTTTTTACTAGCATTGACTACTTCGCTACTATCCCGACTATCCTGGGGGAATGTATGGAGGCCCTTGGCGATATGTTTACTAGCGCTGACTATGGCATCGCTATTACTATCCATGGCATATCCCGGATGTTTAGCAGCATTTCTACTAGCACTAACGACCGCATCATTACTATTATTACTATCCGCGAAATATCTCGGGCCCTTGGCGATGTTTCTACTAGCACTGACTACTCTGCTACTACCATGACTGTCCACTTTACAAGAATGGTTGCTATAAGCCGACGAGAGGAAGCCCAAGGAAGGGAAAGAGATAGCTGTCGAAGGGGAAGTTGGAGACTGCAGAGGAATAGAGACAGCGTTCGAAGGAGAGGTAGGGGACAGCGGAGGAATAGACATAGCATTAGAAGGAGTAGTAGGGGAATGCGAAGGGATAGAGATAGCATTCAAAGGGGTAGAACGGGATTGCGGACAGAGAGACATGGCGTTCGAAGGTGATGTAGAGGATTGGGGAGGAAAAGACATGGAGTTCGGAGGAGTGGAACGGGATTGCGGAGGGGTAGAGATAGTGTCCGAAGGCGAGGTAGGAGATTGCGGAGAGACAGACATAGCGTTCGAAAGAGTAGTAGAGGATAGGGTAGAGGATAGGTCAAAGGTCGCGGTGGGTGACCTCAGCGCCGAGCCCACCACTCGTATGGTGACCCGAGAGGTTCCGGACACCATGGGGGGGCGCTGGGGGGCGAAACTCCCTGCACCGCAAGAAAGAGAGAGTCCAGGTTAGGGAAGAATTAAGGGGACAGTGGTTATTTTGGGGGGGATTTATATATTCATATATATTTTAGTTTCCTCGCTAAACCTCCATCAAGCTAAACAAAAAAACACTCCCTAGACACACTTCAAGATAAATTTGTATATTTTTTTATAGAAAAATGTCCTGGCCAAAGGCCAATTTCTCTTAAAATTACAGGCGCCCTATCGCTCGCTAGGAAATAATCGACACCTAAATGGCACGAAAGGTCTTGACTTTTATGACTTTTTGCACCATTTCTCTGCCAATATTAAAACCTTTTGTGCCATTTAGATGTTGATTTTTTCCTGGCGAGCGATAGCGAGCCTGTAATTTAGAGGAACCGGACTTTGGCCGGGACATTCTTCTACCGAAAAATTTACAAGTTTATCGTGAAGTGTGGGGTCTAGGAGGTATTTTTTTTAGAAGCTTGACAGAGGTCTAGGGAGGAAACTAAAAAACATACCGGTAGCTGCCCTAATATTGCTCTAACAAGGAAATAAATAAATAAATGTCTGAAAATCTCTTAACCCGTGGATCCCCGGCTAGTTTTGTAATGTTTGTTCACCAGAACGGTTTTCAAAAAATGGTTTTATTCCAGAAACAATAGCGAATGGGTTAGGAATGAAGGAAAAACCACGAAAAACCGCTCAAAAAGCTTAAAGAATGGTCCTACAGAGCCCCCGAAAACGTATTTTACAAGAGTAAAAAATTGAAGGCAATTACCCCAAAAAACAGGTTATTGCGCGCTCACGCGCACGCACGTGGACTTTGAGAGTTTTCAACCATCGGTACGGTTGCGTGGGATACGTACACAGTTCCCATACAAATCTGAGCCCTCTTGAGTGGCTACACCTGAGGTTACGGTCGGCGCAATTAGGGTGACGCGCCAGGCGCGTCTCTGGGGCTGTGCGTTACATACATCGCCGACGCGTCAGACGCGTCGCTGGGGCTGTACGGGTTAAGGGGAGGTTTTTAGTGAGTTTCCTAGACTTCCATCAAGCTTGAAATTATACTCCCTTGACCCCCTTTCAAGATAAATTTGTACATATTTCAGTAGAAAAAATTTCCCGGCCAAAGGCCGGTTCCTCTTAAATTAAAGGCTCGCTATCGCTCGCCAGGAAAAAATCGACACCTAAATGGCACTAAAGGTCTTAAAAGTGACATAAATGGGGTGAAAGTTCTTAAAATCGCCAAACTAATGGGGCTAACGTCTTAAAATCTCAAAAGCAATGGGGCTCAACATGAGGGAGAAAGGGGTCAAGAAAAAAATCCCTCAAGTGGAAATCTCCCCTTAACTTGTATGCATGTTTATAGTAACTTACAAAAAACTTAGCTTTAAAAAAAAAAAAAAAAAAAAAAAAAATAAAATAAAAAAATAAAAAATAGGAAAAGTGGGGATTGGGCCTGAGCATATAGATAGATAGATAGATATAGATAGACATATAGAGAGGTAGATTAAATGCCACTCCGATGTTATAGAAAACTACAGGTAGCGCCAACGAACTTGACAGTAATCTGGACCTCTTAACTTCTTATAACTCAAAATCAATTAGTGCAATCGGACTGACATTTCTATCATTTGGGAAGAGTCCACCAGGAAATAGGTGTGGACATTTACAGCCAGTTTGCTCAAAGTCCTTTTGAGTTACGAAGAGGTCAGTGATGGAAATAGTTGTCAAGTTGGTTGGCACTACCTATAGTATCTAAATGTCTATATCCAAATCCATATATACCGGTACTGTACATTCCAAATCCATATATACCGGTACTGTACATTCCAAATCCATATATACCGGTACTGTACATTACAAATTACCTCAAAGGAACATAATACATTCAATGCCTTAAGGGGGGTGACCTACTGGCTGTTATTGCTGTCCTTTTCTCTCTTTCTCTGGCTTGTATCCATTCGGCCCCATTCAGACAACTATTTTAAGACGTTTATCCCCATCTAGGTGTCAATTTCTTCCTGGCGAGCGATAACGAGCCAGCATTATATGAAGATATCCGGCTTCGCCGGAGACATTTTTCTATCGAGAAATGTACAAATTTAGTCTGCTGTCAAACAAAAATAAAAAATATGCTGGCTTGCTACCGCTCACCAGTAAAAAAAAGTGACACCTGGATGGGGATAAACGTCTTAAAACAGTAAGCTGAATGGGGCCAAATGGATACAAGCCAGAGAAAGATAGAACAGGACAGAACCAAAACAGGTCACCCCCCCCCCTTAATTAAACAAAAAGAAAGACAAAAGTCAAATCAATTATATACAGTACCTGAAACACACATAATTAATATATTACAATAATTAAATATAAAAACAAACTTAACTAAATTATATATACCTGAAAAAACATAATTAATTAATTATATACAATAATTAAATATAAAGACAAACTTAATTAAATTATAAATACCTGAAAAAGCATAATTATTTTATTGCATTAATTAAATAAATGACAAAATTATGCAAAATTATACAATAAATCATCTATTAACCCGTACAGCCCCAGCGACGCGTCTGACGCGTCGGCGATGTATGTAACGCACAGC
>CM064490.1:3471745-3526745 GCA_032716605.1 Paralithodes platypus | reverse complement strand
GAAGAGGGTGGGTACGGTGGCGCTAATAAGTCATGTCTCAGCTGTCATTACGTTTGGCTGGCTCTGTGCTGTATTAATGTCTGTCAGATGTTGAAGAGGGTGGGTAGGGTCGCGCTAATAAGTCATGTCCCAGCTGTCATTACGTTTGGCTGGCTCTGAGCTGTATTAATGTCTGTCAGATGTTGAAGAGGGTGGGTACGGTGGCGCTAATAAGTCATGTCTCAGCTGTCATTACGTTTGGCTGGCTCTGTGCTGTATTAATGTCTGTCAGATGTTGAATAGGGTGGGTAAGTGTAGGAACATGTTTGTATATTTCACTGGATATGAAGAAATGAAGCTTAGATATTGCCGATACCAATTATTGATCAAAACATACTTGGTGCCGAGACATCACTTATTAGCGCGATTGTACAGTCAAGCAATCGGACTGACGTTTCTATCATTTAGGAAGAGTCCACCAGGTAATAAGGGTGGATATTTACAGCCAGTTTGCTCTAGGTCCTTTTGAGTTAGAGGAGAAATCAGGGATCAGGATTATTGTCCAGTTCATTGGCGCTTCCTATAATCGTTGGTCAGGTATAAAGGTTAAGGGGAGATTGCCACTTGAGGGATTTTTTTCTGGACCCCTTTCTCCCTCATGTTTAGCCCCCTTGCTTTTGAGATTTTAAGACGTTCGCCCCATTATTTTGGCGATTGTAAGAACTTTCGCCCCATTTCTGTCAATTTTACGACCTTCCGTGCCATTTAGGTGTCGATGTTTTCCTGGCGAGCGATAGCGAGCCTGTAATTTAAGAGGAACCGGCCTTCGGTCAGGAAATTTTTTCTACCGAAAAATGTACAAATTCATCTTGAAAGGAGGTCTGGGGGGTGTAATTTTAAGTTTGATGGAGGTCTAGAGAACACGCCAAAAACCTCCCCTTATTGGTTAAGAGTTTTGGCCTACTTATTTGGAACAGGGTATAGTGTGTGTGTGTTGTTGTTGTTGTTGTTGTTGTTGTTGTTAGCATAATATACAGTATATATATGGTAGCTTTCTCTACTGGGTGAGTCAGTGACCTTTGGGTCGGTGGTGGGGAAGGGGGGGTGTACTGGGCTTGCTCTCTCTCTACTCTCTCTGTCTATACCTCTTTCTCTCTCTCTCTCTCTTTATTCTCCCTCTTTCTGTCTATACCATTCTCTCTCTCTCTTACACACACACACACACACACACACACTTTCTCTATATACCCCTCTCCTTCTTTCTGTCTATACCTCTCTCTCTCTCTCTCTCTTTGACACACACACACACACATGAGGGAGAAGGGGGTTCAGAAATAATATCCTTAACCCTTTCAACACCATTCTGACTAACTATAGACGATTTTATGCAGTTTAAGAAGGACCTGTGTTATTCAGAGGGTTTATTGAGATGGTATTTACCCCTTTGAGTCCTAGAGGTAGATTATAAGCTGAAGAAAATCGTCTAATGGTAACCAGAATATGATGAAAATTACGTCATCGTACTGAAGGGGTTAAGGGGTATTTTTCTGGACCCCTTTCTCCCTCATGTTTAGCCCCAGCACATACAATACATGCTATACAAATTCCTTAACAACTTCCTCTCATTGTATGCTGTGAGAGAGAGAGAGAGAGAGAGAGAGAGAGAGAGAGAGAGAGAGAGAGAGAGAGAGAGAGAGAGAGAGAGAGAGAGAGAGAGAGTTACATAGATACACAGACTACACAGACCTTGCGGTCCCTACTAGGTAGTCCGGACTTAATGCTAAAATAGAATTTGCTACAGAGTGGAAGGCAAGGATAGCAAAAAAGGCGGCTCTCTCCCTACCCACCTCCCCCTCCGACCGTTGGTCGGCATGAAATTTAGTTAGGGAAAGAAGTCCCCCAGCAGAATGAGAAAAACTTCTACTGGGAAATTTATAGTAAAGAACGAAGATGCGAAATATTATATACTGCTGATGCTTAGCTTATATATATACTGTATATATTTGTTTTAACTTATATTATTCCCACCTCCTCAAAATGACTGTCTGGACTTCTTTTGAATGTGTCAATTGTCTTACATTGTACCACTTTCTCTGGTAATTTGTTCCACTCGATGACCACACTGTAGGTGAAGAAGGGCTTTGTGACATCCAGATTCCCCCTCCTGGTTTTTAATTTCAATCCATTTCCCCGAGTTGATGAACTATTAGCTATTTGGCAAAGTGAATCTACATCAATTTTGTCAAATCCATTTAGTATCTTGAAACACTCTATTAATTGACCTCGCAATCTTCTTTTCTTAAGTAAAACAAAAAAAAATTTTTTTAGTCTTTCATAAGATTTATTTCCTAGTGACGGAATCAACTTTGTCGCTCTACGCTGCACCAACTCGAGTTTCTCAATGTCCTTGCCCAGATAAGGAGACCAAAATTGCACACTATATTCAAGATGGGGCCTCACTATGCTTTTAATTAAGGTACTATAATGTTGAGTAAAGATGGGACTATGGATGAAGAAGTGCGGGAGAGGGTACAACAGGGGAAGAGGGTTCTAGGAACGCTGAATGCAGTAACAAGAAATAGGGTGGTCAGTATGGAAGTGAAGAAGTCCTTGCATGACAGTGTGGTAATCCCGACACTAACTTACGGAAGCGAAGCTTGGACGCTGGTTGAGAGACTCAGACCAAGAGTGAGAGCAGTGGAAATGAATTACTTAAGAAGTGCGTGTGGAGTTACATGGAGGGATAGACAGCCTAATGAGGAAGTAAGAAGGAGGTGTGGTGTGGAGGTAGATGTGCTGGAAAGTGTGAAAAGAAACACCTTGAGACGGTTCGGCCATATGTAACGTATGAAAAGCGAGAGAATGACTAAGAGGGTGTACGAGAGCGAGGTGGAGGGACAGAGAGGGAGAGGTAGACCGAAAGAGAGGTGGAAGGATGGAGTGAGGAAGTATATGAACGAAGGTGGTGCTGGTTGGGAGGAGGGGCGTCGACTGACTGGGGACAGAGGTGCATGGGGGCGGTTCGTTCGTGGCCACCCCTTCGGGGATCACGGCGTCAGGCAATAGATAGATAGATAGACTATAATGTTCTCATTTTTATAAGTAAAATTTCTCTTAATATATCCCAATGCTCGATTAGCCTTATTCGCAGCTGCTGCACATTGAAGTGAGGTCTTCAGGTTTTCAGATATAAGAACCCCCAGGTCTTTAACTAATGCACTTGTTTTGATTTGACCTTTCATCTTGTATTCGTATTTTTGGTTTTTATTACCTATTTGCAAGACTTGGCATTTGTCAACATTGAATGTCATCTGGCATTTTTTCCGACCACTCTACTATTTTATTTAAATCAGATTGCAGTTTATTTCTGTCTTCTTCGGTTAATACTGATTTTCCTATCTTTGTGTCATCAGCGAACTTTGAGATAGTATTATTTAGTTCAACATCGATGTCATTTATATATATATATACCTGTATATATATGTATATATATATATATATATATATATATATATATATATAGAGAGAGAGAGAGAGAGAGAGAGAGAGAGAGATGTATCTCACACAATCATAATTAAAGTAAATTACAATGAATTACGGTAAAACCTTCAGAATATTCCCTTATAAAAAAATAAAACACACACAATAATACACACATACCAACACTAAGACACACATACACATACTAAGACACACATACCAACACTCACACACATACTAACACACACACACACAAACTCACATTAACAGGCGAACACACACACTCATAATAAGACACACAGACACACTAATATACACAGCACACACATTGGCACTAAAACATACAGACACCAACATACGCACACACTAACATACACACAATAAAACAAACAAATCCTTTTCACAGTAATTGGCGCCTTTTCCGAACACAATGGCACCAACCGGAAATGCTAAATGGCGGGAAAATTGCCAGTTTGTCTCTTTCTGTTCAACTCCTTCAGTACCGGTGGCGTCCTATTAACACCTTCCGTGCAGCCATTATCCCGCTATATTAGGGCTCACTCAGGCACTCCTGATTGCTTAAGCAAGTGTCTGAGTGAAATGAAAATTTTGCAGCAAAAACTAGGAGAATAAAGCTTTCAAATGACACCAGAACGAGCTCTGTAGCGTGCGCGGTTCACCCGCAGCATTACTACAGACATTGGCAATATTCGCTAATAATTAGCAATGTCGCGCTACATTTTCTTTTGGCAACATCGACTATATCTTGGAGACCCCACCACAGACCCTCAGTGCTGCGGCAGACTCTCCTGCTCACTTGCACTCGTCTCAACAGGCTATAATGGGCTTTAAATTGCAGGAAATTGCCAGGATGTGCCTGTACGTTCCCCTCAGCGAAGGGTTAATGTGAGATCGGCTGTTTTTCTGGTCGCCCTTCTTCCTCATGTTTAGCCCCATTAGTTTAGATATTTTAAGACGTTCATCCCATTACTTTGGCGATTTTAAGAACTTTCACCCCATTTCTGTCAATTTTAAAGGTGGTGGTGCATGGGTTGAGATAAACATGGAATAATAATCGCCAACCTACACAGAATTATCTTGCAAAATGCAATGGCACCGAAATAATGATTAAAACAATGGTATAAAGGATTTTGTGGATCGGCTATACCGGACCTGTGACGTCACAAGAGTGTAAGTCCACCATCCAGTCCAGGATGAGGATACCGGTGTCACTATGATATCACAGGTCCGATTTAGACGATCCACAAAATCCTTTATACCATTGTTAATAATTATTTCAGTGCCATTGCATTTTGCAAGATAATTCTGTGTAGGTTGGCGATTATTATTCCATGTTTATCTCAACCCATGCACCACCACCTTTAAAATTGACAGAAATGGGGTGAAAGTTCTTAAAATCGCCAAAGTAATGGGATGAACGTCTTAAAATATCTAAACTAATGGGGCTAAACATGAGGAAGAAGGGTGACCAGAAAAACAGCCGATATCCCCTTAACCGTTACGCTGAGGGGACCGTACAGGCACCTGAGGGGACCGTACAGACACATCCTGGCAATTTCCTGCAATTTAAAGCCCATTAAATCCTGTTGAGACGAGTGCAAGTGATCAGGAGCGTCTGCCGCGGCAAACTAATGGACCGAACATCTTTTAATCTTAAAACTAATGGGGCTAAACATGAGGAAGAAGGGGAAGAAGGGGATAATGACAGCGGAAAAAAAACTTATTTGGCCAACTGTACGTCTGGCGATATAAGTCATGTCGCTGCTGTCATTACGTTTTGGTCGCTGTGTGCTGTATTAATGTCTGTCAGATGTTGAATAGGGTGTGTAAAGATAGGAACATGTTTGTATATCTCACTCGAAACGATAAATGAATGCTTAGTTATTGCTGATACCAATTATTGATCGAAATATTCTTGGCGCCTAGGCAAATATCTTGCCTCAAACCCGTGACTGACTGTGTTTGTAAATGAATAACTTAATTATATTCCTCCCACAAGGATTATTGCGTATATATATTACTATGACGTTACTCTCTTTTCCCCAGATATACGAAAGATCACTTATAACTGTGTTATGTTACTAACCCAACCGCACCCTACTAACTTCCTAATCCTGCCACGGACATTAGTTCCAGGGCAGCAGGTCCCTTCCCAATATTCCCTTACCCACTCTAAACTACTGTTTGGACACTTGACCTCAGTGTTTTGGAGGACAAGCAGCCTAGAGGGGTCACTAGACCTGTTATTGCTCGATTTCCTTTGTGCTCCTTTGTACAGGACTTATTTGGGCGACTGTACAATAGCGTGTTTCCCCTGGACATTTGGCCTCCATAAAACCCATTGTCATTGTTGATAACATTTAGTGTTATTAAAAAGGGAGGTAGTTTTGTTTTTTAGGACCTCCTTCTCCCTCATACTTAGCCCCATTAGTTTGGTGGTACTACTAAGACGTTGGCCCCATTTTGTTTGCTTGAATTGATTAAACAGAGAGGTAGATTTGTTTTTATTGGGTTTTCCTGGACATCCTTCTCCCTCATGTTTAGCCCCATTAATTTGGAGGTACTATTAAGACATTCGGCCCAGTAGTTTCAGATCAATTTTATGACCTTTCGCCCCATTTCTTTGTCAATATTTAGACCTTTCGGGCCATTTAGCTGTCGATTTTTTCCTGGCGAGCGAGAGCGAGCCCGTATTTTTTTAAAGGAATCGGCCTTCGGCCGAAACATTTTTCTACCGAAAAATGTACAAATTTATCTTGAAAGGGGGTCTAGGGGGTGTTTTTTAAAGCCTGCTCCTTCTTTGTCATTGGTGCAACATTTTATGATGGGAGTTAATTTAAAGGGGGAGGTAGTTTTGTTTCTGGACCCCCTTCTCCCTCATGTTTAGCCCCATTAGCTTGGAGATACCACTGAGACGTTCGCCCCATTAGTTTGATATTGAAGTGATTAAAAAGGGAGGTAGATTTGTTTTGTTTTTTATGTTTTTCTGGACCCCCTTCTCCCTCATGCTTCACCCCATTAGTTTGGAGGTACTACTAAGACGTTCGGCCCCATTATTTTGTGATACTAAGACGTTCGCCCCCATTAGTTTGTCGATTGCAAGATCAATGCTTGGATATAAAGGGGAGGTAGTAGTTTTTCTGGACCCCCTTCTCCCTCACATTTAGCCCCATTTCTCTCTCTCTCTCTCTCTCTCTCTCTCTCTCTCTCTCACATACACACACCCACACAAACACAAATATTCTCTCTCTCTCACTCACACACTCCCTCTCTCACACAATCTATCTCTCTCACACACTCTCTCTCTCTCACGCTCTCATTCACACACTCTCTCTCTCTCACTCACACAATCTATCTCTCTCTCACGCTGACACTCTTTCTCTCACACAATATCTCTCTCTCTCTCTCTCTCCCACACTTTCTCTCTCTCACGCTCTCACTCACACACTCTCTCTCCCGCTCTCACTCACACACTCCCTCTCTCTCACACACTCTCTCTCTCACTCACACAATCTATATCTCTCTCACGCTCACTCACACACTCTCTCTCTCTCATGCTCTGACACTCTTTCTCTCTCTCTCTCACGCTCTGACACTCTTTCTCTCTCACACAATCTATCTCTCTCTCATGCTTTCACTCACACACTCTCTCTCTCATGCTCTCACACACACACTCTCACACATACACACACTCACACACACTCCCTCTCTCCCCACCACACTATACCGTTACACTGATAATTTACCTCAACAAGTCCATTCAACCCGACCTCCAGAATTCACCTGTATGTATGACTGACAGACAGACAGACCGACCGTAACATCCATGCCTTCTACCTCATCTTTAGCCCCATTTGGTGTTAGATTTCAAGACACTCGCCCCGTTAGTTTGGAGGGAGAGATGTAGATAGGTAGATAGATAGATAAATAGATAGATAGGTATGTAGGTAGGTAGGTAGGTAGGTAGGTAGATAGATAGATAGATAAATAGATAGATAGTTAGATTACCCCATTTCTTAGTCAATATTAAGACCTTTCGTGCCATTTACGTGTCGAAATTACAGGCTCACTATCGCTCGCCAGGCCAAAATAAACACGTAAATGGCACGAAAGGTTTTGATATTGATAATCGACATACTAATGGGGCGAACGTCTTGGGGAAAAAAAAATAAAAAATAATGGGGCTAAAGATGAGGGAGAAGGAGGTCCAGAAAAAACACAACTACCCCCCTCCCCCCCCCCCCCCCCTCCACCCCCTTACTTAATTTATTCAATATTTATGTTACGAATAATGAAATTAGAATTCAAGTTATTTAACCCCTTCAGTACCGGTGCCGTCCTAAGGGCCTCCAGCAATTACCAGGCTTCCAACTATCTCCCTTAAGGGGAGGTTTTTAGTTTGGTCCCTAGATATCCATCAAGCTTAAGATTACACCCCCTTGACCCCCTTTCAAGATAAATTTGTACATTTTTCAGTAGAAAAATGTTCCGGCTGAAAGCCGGTTCCTCTTAAATTACAGGCTCGCTATCGCTCGCCAGGATAAAATCGACACCTAAATTGCACGAAAGGTCTTAAAATTGACGGAAATGGGGCGAAAGTTCTTAAAATCGCCAAACTAATGGGGCGACTGTCTTCAAATCTCAAAAGCAATGGGGCTAAACATGAGGGAGAAAGGGGTCCAGAAAAAAAAATTCCCTCGAGTCGATATCTCCCCTTAAGCCTTTTTGACTAGGTACCACAGAGCTTTCCTAAACTCTAATAATAACTACAGCAATATTTATTCGACGTTTTAATTCAGTTTCCAAAGGACCTCCAACAATTAACAGGCTTCCAAACTATCTCGCTTAAGGGGAGATTTCCACTTGAGGGATTTTTTTCTGGACTCCTTTTTCCCTCTCATGTTTAGCCCCATTGCTTTTCTAATTTTAAGACGTTCGCCCCATTATTTTGACGATTTTAAGAACTTTCGACCCATTTCTGTCAATTTTTAAGACCTTTCGTGCCTTCAGGTGTCGATTTTATCCTGGCGAGCGATAGCGAGCCTGTAATTTAAGAGGAACCGGCTTTCAGCCGGGAAATTTTTCTACCGAAAAATGTACAAATTTATCTTGAAAGAGGCTCAAGGGGGTGTAATCTTAAGCTTTATGGATATCTAGGGACCAAACTAAACACCTGCCCTTAACCCTTTTGACTACCACAGGTCCTTCCTAAGCTGCACAAAATCTGTTCCAAATCAGTAGGCCAAAGTGTCTTGACCATTAACCTCTAGAGTAATCCAGCTAATACTTCTACCATTTGGGAAGGGTCAGCCAGGGAAGAGGTGTGGACATTTACAGCCCGTTTGCTCCAGCCCTTTTTGAGTTACAGAGGTTACTAATCCCGCTAATATGTCTACCATTTGGGAAGAGTCAGCCAGGGAAGAGGTGTGGACATTTACAGCCCGTTTGCGCCAGCCCTTTTTGAGTTACAGAGGTTACTAATCCAGCTATTATGTCTACCATTTGGGAAGGGTCTGCCAGGGTATACAGTAGGTGTGGCAATATACAACCCATTAGCTCTAGCCCTTTTTTTAGTTATAGATGTTTGGGTTCACGATTTCTGGCCTACCCTCAAATCCTCAATCAATCTTTCCTTCATTCTATGACTGAAACTGCTTTAAAATTCGTGTATCCAGACATTATGACCACAACTTCTCTTGAATTCGGCTCGCTGTCAATGTTTTGGCTTTGGGGGAGACACTCGTTACAGACAGCCTGCCTTTTGTCTCCTTCATACACATAGACAAACAAATATGGAAGCCAGAGGGTTAATTGAGATAGTCTTTACCCTTTTAATTCCCACAGATCCTTCCTAAGCTGTACAAATGGCTATTATTAGACGATTTTATTCAGATTAGGAAGGGTGTATTTGGAACAGGGTATAGTTTCAAGTTTCAGTACACACAGATCACGAGCACAGAGACACACACCCTCCCTCCACGAGATCACAGGAGCAACTAACTCTCACACGCTGTTGAGACCGGCCCAGAGGCACCCCAGACCTACTCATCCCTGGCGAGTTTCAGGTTATTGTTCTATTGAAAAATGTACAAATTTATCTCGATAGGGAAGGGAGCAAAGATTTAACCCCTTCATCACCATGACGCCTTTTTACATTTGATTTTATACAGTTTAAGAAGGACCTGTGTTATTCAGAGGGTTTATGGAGATGGTATTTACCCCTTTGAGTCCTAGAGGTAGATTATAAGCTCAAGACAATCGTCTAATGGTAACCAGAATAGGATGACAATTACTTAAGGGGAGATTTCCACTTCAGGGAGTTTTTCTTGATCCCTTTCTCCCTCATTTTTGGCTCCATTGCTTTTAACATTTCAAGACATTCGCCCCATTAGTTTGGCGATTTTAAGAACTTTCACCACATTTATGTCACTTTTAAGACCTTTCGTCCCATTTAGGTGTCGATTTTTTCCTGGCGAGCGATAGCGAGCCTGTAATGTAAGAGGAACCGGCCATTTTTCTACTGAAAAATGTACAAATTTATCTTGAAAGGGGGTCATTGGGGGTGTAATTTCAAGCTTGATGGAGGTCTAGGAAACAAACTAAAAACCTGCCCTTAAAAATAACAAAGACACCCCCAAGATACCCCATCCAGATAAATTTATGCATTTTTTGGTAGAAAAGATGTCCTGCCCTCCAAAATTACCGGCTCGTTATCGCTCGCCAGGGAAAAATCGGTATGTACTTGGCACGAAAGCTCTTAATAAAGACGAAGAAATGGGTCGAAATGTCCTTCAAATCGACAAAATAATGGGGCAAACTACTAAAACCTGAAAACTAATAGGTTTAAGGGCAGATTTCCACCTGGAGGATTTTTTTCTGGACACCTTTCTCCCTCATGTTTAACCCCATTGTTTTTGAGACTTTAAGACGTTCGCCCCATTAGTTTGGCGATTTTAACCCTTTCACGCTCATATGACGCAGAGGTTGCCAGATTAGCAATAAGAAATAATTCTCTCACTCTTATAATTACCTCTCCAAAATTAGTTTTCTGCCCACAGCTAACTCAAAGACAACTGCAGAGGTTGAAGTAACTAAACTAAAGGTTTATAAATACCTCTGATGGTAACAAAGGCTTTAAAGTATCCCCAATAGGCTCCACACAGCTAACTCAAAGACAACTGCAGAGGTTGAAGTAACTAAACTAAAGGTTTATAAATACCTCTGATGGTAACAAAGGCTTTAAAGTATCCCCAATAGGCTCAACACAGCTAACTCAAAGACAACTGCAGAGGTTGAAGTAACTAAACTAAAGGTTTATAAATACCTCTGATGGTAACAAAGGCTTTAAAGTATCCCCAATAGGCTCCACACAGCTAACTCAAAGACAACTGCAGAGGTTGAAGTAACTAAACTAAAGGTTTATAAATACCTCTGATGGTAACAAAGGCTTTAAAGTATCCCCAATAGGCTCAACACAGCTAACTCAAAGACAACTGCAGAGGTTGAAGTAACTAAACTAAAGGTTTATAAATACCCCTGATGGTAACAAAGGCTTTAAAGTATCCCCAATAGGCTCAACACAGCTAACTCAAAGACAACTGCAGAGGTTGAAGTAACTAAACTAAAGGTTTATAAATACCTCTGATGGTAACAAAGGCTTTAAAGTATCCCCAATAGGCTCAACACAGCTAACTCAAAGACAACTGCAGAGGTTGAAGTAACTAAACTAAAGGTTTCTAAATATCCCTGATGGTAACAAAGGCTTTAAAGTATCCCCAATAGGCTCAACACAGCTAACTCAAAGACAACTGCAGAGGTTGAAGTACGGTAACTAAACTAAAGGTTTCTAAATACCCCTGATGGTAACAAAGGCTTTAAAGTATCCCCAATAGGCTCAACACAGCTAACTCAAAGACAACTGCAGAGGTTGAAGTAACTAAACTAAAGGTTTATAAATACCCCTGATGGTAACAAAGGCTTTAAAGTATCCCCAATAGGCTCAACACAGCTAACTCAAAGACAACTGCAGAGGTTGAAGTAACTAAACTAAAGGTTTATAAATACCTCTGATGGTAACAAAGGCTTTAAAGTATCCCCAATAGGCTCAACACAGCTAACTCAAAGACAACTGCAGAGGTTGAAGTAACTAAACTAAAGGTTTGTAAATACCTCTGATGGTAACAAAGGCTTTAAAGTATCCCTAATAGGCTCAACACAGCTAACTCAAAGACAACTGCAGAGGTTGAAGTAACTAAACTAAAGGTTTCTAAATACCCCTGATGGTAACAAAGGCTTTAAAGTATCCCTAATAGGCTCAACACAGCTAACTCAAAGACAACTGCAGAGGTTGAAGTAACTAAACTAAAGGTTTCTAAATACCCCTGATGGTAACAAAGGCTTTAAAGTATCCCCAATAGGCTCAACACAGCTAACTCAAAGACAACTGCAGAGGTTGAAGTAACTAAACTAAAGGTTTGTAAATGCCCCTGATGGTAACAAAGGCTTTAAAGTATCCCCAATAGGCTAAACATCGCGTCATATGTCGGAGAGGGTTAAGAACCCTCACCCCATTTCTGTCAATTATAAGACCATTCGTGACATTTAGGTGTCGATTTTTTCTTGGCGAGCGACAGCGAGCCTGTAAGTTAAGGGGAACCGACCTTCGGCCGGGAAATTTTTCTACCGAAAATGTACAAATTTATCTTGAAAGGGGGGTCAAGGGGGAGTAATTTTAAGCTTGATGGAAGTCTAGGGAATCAACTAAAAACCTCCCCTTAAACATGAGGGAGAAGGGGGCCCAGAAAAACTATATATCTCCCCGTAATTAAGGATTCTTGAAAATACGCGAAGCAAATCATTGTATCTTATTGAACTATTGAGACATATTGTGACAATGCTGTGTGTGTAATCTTTTGTTACAAGGCGCGCGCGCGTGTGTGTGTGTGTGTGTGTGTGTGTGTGATCTTCTCTTACAAGCTGTTTTGTAAGAATATTCAGGGTTGACATCATATATATAATTATATGAAGTAGCATTCTTCTTAAATCGCTACTGGCTACTCTCTCTCTCTCTCTCTCTCTATCTATCAATCAATATATCTATCTCTTTCGTTCTCTCTCCCTCTCACTCACTCACTCACACTCTCTCTCCTTTGCTATCCTTACCTTCCACTTTGTATCAAATTTTATGTTAGCATTAAGTCCGGAATGTCTAGTAAGGACCGCAAGGTCTGTGTAGTCTGTGTAACTCTTTTGTCTTTATCTACATATTTACCTATCTATCTATCTATGTATCTATCTATCATCTCTCTCTCTCTCTCTCTGTCTCTCTCTCGCTCTCTCTCTCTCATATTCATCTATCTATATATTTCTTCTTCATCTATCTATCTATCTATCTATCTATCTATGACCTCCTTATTGCTCTCTCTCTCTCTCTCTCATATTCATCTATCTATATATTTCTTCTTCATCTATCTATCTATCTATCTATCTATCTATGACCTCCTTATTGCTCTCTCTCTCTCTCTCTCTCATATTCATCTATCTATATATTTCTTCTTCATCTATCTATCTATCTATCTACAGTATCTATCTATGACCTCTCTCTCTCTCTCTCTCTCTCTCTCTCTCTCTCTCTCTCTCTCTCTCTCTCTCTCTCACTCTCTCTCTCTCTTACACATTCAATAACAACGGTTTACATACTGGCGAGCGCCGTACGGGTTGCGTTACCGGCATATATAATCCCAGACCCCTTGTTGTGAGCGGAGCGATTAACGGAACTTGGCGAGCGACAGCTGCTGGAGGGACGGAGAGGGGGAAAGAGACAGGGAGGGAGGGAGGGAGGGAGGGAGGGAGGGAGGGAGGGAGGGAGAGGAGAAAATTAGGAAATGTCTCCGTTTGCAACATTACCTACATTGCGTCGAACGGTTGCAAGGGCTGGAGTACACACATATATACACGTAGACACACATGCATACACACACACACACGCTCTCATACACACATACACAAATTACTTATACAAATTCTCTCTCTCTCTCTCTCTATCAATCAATATATCTATCTCTTTCGTTCTCTCTCCCTCTCACTCACTCACTCACTCACTCTCTTTGTACTCTTATTATAACTGCAAATCAACCCCATGCCCGTTGCTAAACCATCATTAGAAACAGAAAAAAACAAAATTGCCCAGGGGGACTCGAACCTTCGCTTAGTAGGTCGTTATAATACGGGACTTGCAGATTATAACTGGGGAAAGCAGGCAACAACAGATTATTTCGGCACCCCCTATACTCCATTCATTACAGGTAGGCCGGAATATCGTTTAATGGCAACCAGAATACAATTTTATGAAGCTTAAGGGGAGGTATTTAGTTTGTTCCCTAGACCTCCATCAAACTTAAAATTACACCCCCTCGAGTCCCTTTCAAGATAAATTTGTACATTTTTCGGTAGAAAAATGTCCCGGCCGAAGGCCGATTCCTCTTAAATTACAGGCTCGCTATCGCTCGCCAGGATAAAATAGACACCTGAATTGCACGAAAGGTCTTAATATGGGGTGAAAGTTATTAAAATCGCTAAACTAATGGGGCAAACTTTTTATAATATCAAAAGCAATGGGGCTAAACATGAGGGAGAAAGGGGTCAAGAAAACAATCCCTCAAGTGGAGACCTACCTCCCCTTAACCTTTAAACGGCGAAGCTATGATATTTGAAAGTGCCCGCCAGGCGAAAGTATTGAAGCTCATTCCCCACGAAAATCGTCATTATCCGATAAATATCGTTATTACTTATTGATATGCGCATATTTTACGTTTAATGTGAAGATAGTTACATGAAACGGCAATAAAGCAAGTGGGCATAGTATTTTGGGGGTGAAAAAGACGAAGTATTGTTGTTGACCGGTTCATTCATGAGATATAGAGCCGGCGCGGCGCACACCCTCCCCCTCTCGCTTATCGATCCACACTGACGTCTTGCTAGTGAAGTCTCTCTCTTGCTACGATCTCTATATGATGTCTCCCCTTCAACCTTGAAACCGGGTGGGGGATATTGGCGCGGAAAATAAACCGATAAACGAGGGAATAAGATAACAAAAATAGCCGATAATTGAATGTGGGGGGGGGGGGGGAGGGGGAGGGTTTGGACACATGTGGAGGAATGATAGGAGGTATGGAGAGGAATTATCTCACCTAATCACATATTCCTTTGTTTTGAGTGCCACTGGGGTCTTTTAAAAGTTTTTTTTTTTTAGGCCTTGGATCTTCAGAGTCCCGTCGCCTTCGCCCAGTAAAACCTCTTAAGTCTCGGTGCTGTTCCCGGGTTAAGAAGGACCTGTGTTATTCAGAGGGTTTATTGAGTGAGAGAGAGAGAGAGAGAATACAATGAGGTATTATGTCTTGAATGTGGGACAATGGAGAGGTCATTGTAATTAATTACTTTGTTACGTTAATTACATAACATATCTATCTATATATCTATCTATCTATATATTTATCTATCTATCTGTATATCTGTCTGGCTATTTATCTATCTACCTATATAATATGGATTTAGATCATCATTATATCAAAACTAGTCAAAACAATGGTCACACACACACACACACACACACCTATCATTACTTATCAACTCTCTCCCTTCCTCAATATTTCCTTCATCCTATGACTTCGACTGCTATATACTTGGTGTGTCCAGGCATTTTGACCTCAATGTCCATCACTCTTTTGGCTTTGGGGGGAGACACTCGTCACAGGTAGCTTTGCTTTTTGTCTCCTTTATACACGTAGAAAGCACGCACACACACACACACACACACACACACACACACACACACACACACACACACACACACACACACACACACACACACACACCAAAAAAACGACTGTTATTATTATTTGTATTATTATTATTATTATTATTATTATTATTATTATTACTACTACACACACACCCACCCACCCAGGCCACAGTATCCCCCCGTACCAGGCTCTCCTCCAATACATCTTACATAATTATGCTTGGCTTGCTGCACTTAGCTTGGAAATGTGCTAATATATACTGTATATGTAATGGCTGAGAATGTGTAGTTGTGGTCTAATTTGCTTGTGTGTGTGTGTGTGTGTGTGTGTGTGTGTGTGTGTGTGTGTGTGTGTGTGTGTGTTAGAGCATTTATTCCACTAGCTTTGATATACCGGAAATTATTGATCATAATTCATAATATATACAGTATGTATATATATATATATATATATAGATAGATAGATAGATAGATAGATATGTTATGTAATTAACGTAATAAAGTAATTAATTATAATGACCTCTCCATTGTCCCACATTCAAGACATAATACCTCATTGTATTCTCTCTCTCACACACACACACACACATACAGTAAACTCTCCGGACATTGCTCATACACTTTACACATCAACTGTACTGTATATAAATAACAATACCCATACCACTTTCCACTCTATGTACGGTCGCGCTAATAAGTCATATCTCACCTGCCATTACGTTTGGCTCGCTGTGTGCTGTAGTAATGTCTGTCAGATATTGAATAGGGTGGGTAAGTGTAGGAACATGTTTGTATATATCACTCGCTCTGTGCTGTATTAATGTCTGTCAGATGTTGAATAGGGTGGGTAAGTGTAGGAACATGTTTGTATATCTCACTCGCTGTGTGCTGTATTAATGTCTGTCAGATGTTGAATAGGGTGGGTAAGTGTAGGAACATGTTTGTATATCTCACTCGCTCTGTGCAATATTAATGTCTGTCAGTTGTTGAATAGGTTGGGTAGGTGTAGGAACATGGTTGTATATAAAGAAATGAAGCTTAGATATTGCTGATACCAATTATTGATCAAAACATACTTGGTGAAGAACCATCACTTATTAGCGCGACTGTACACTTGGATGATACATACAACCATGTTACTACACTTACCCACCCTATTCATTCAATTCATTTGTGATGTGTTCGCCACTCTTCTAGCGGCACCGAGGAGCACGACGCCCCTCGTTATGGGTGGTGATTTGGTGCAGCAGACTGTTTGAAGCGACATTCAACATCTGACAGACATTAATACAGCACAGAGCGAGCCAAACGTAATGGCAGGTGAGACATGACTTATTAGCGCCACTGTACACTCGGATGTCATAGTCCCTAGCCCACTCGTAACAATTCCTGGACCACCCATGTTATTGTTTAGCCAATTATAACCATCTGGATTGATTTTTGGATATAACTTGCTTCTCAATAAGTGGTATATATAGTTTTGTAGTTGATGTATTGAAAATTATATTAATTAATTGGTTTTCAGAGATATACTTCCATAATTAGAAATATGTGCAGGCAATTAATCCTTTTAATTGCCGCAGATCCTTCCTAAACTTCATAAAATATTCAGGTTAGGAAGGACGTCTACCCATTAACAGGCTGAAGACTATTTCAATGAATACTTTTAGCTACCATACACCCTTCCTAAGCTTAAAAAAATCGTCTAAATGTAGCCGAAATCCTATTAAAAAAAGACGTCACCGGTACAGAAAGGGTCAAGTAATATATATATATATACCTTTACCTTACCTTTTGATGTGTTCGCCACTCTTCTAGCGGCACCAAGGAGCGCGACGCCCCTCGTTTTGGGTGGTGAGCTATACAGACTCTTAGTAGACAGAGGTTTTGAGGCAAGTAAATTGTTCCATAAATTTAATCTTTTTAGGGTCAATTATTGTGACTGTATTCTAAAATTTGACATCAATAATTTTAATCAAGCATTTTTAACTTGAAGTTTCTTGTATAACCTCTGCTTACTTTTTGTCTGTATTTATTGTTTTTTGTCTGTATTTATTGTTTATCGTTTTCTTTTTCTATTATTAATATTAATATTGATGATTTTTTAAATTTATTGTTCTTGTTAAAAGAGTACTCTTTGTTTAAATCTGTTGTTACTTCATATTTTGCAATTATTTGTCTTTATATTATATGTATTCATTGTCGATAGTATCAATTGCTTACTTTTGCGATTTCCTTAGTTTATTTGTGCTATAAATGTAGGTTATTTGTAGGGTAGTTATTGATAGGGGTCACTTGAGGCATGCTATGCTTACAGGTACCTACCCGATAGCACTATCGTTAGTGAGTGCTGTACTGTATTTTATATATTATTTTGTAATAGTATAGATATCTTATCAATATTTGTATTTTGTACTATTGTTAATGTCTTGTCATGTTGCAAATTTGATTTTAAATAATATTTTGACATTTAACATGTAGTTTCTTTATTCATGCAGAGTTTAGTCAAATTTACCAGAACGTCCCGGACTTCCCAAACTTGACTACTTCCTTTAACGTGACGATAGTGCGTTGTTATATGTGCGATTAGTTTGCTTGGGAAACAGATTAACTTGCTCATGTAGTAATGTACACCCTATGTGGTGGATTGTGTTCTTTTATCTAATAATTTTTTAGTAAGCGTTGTTTCCACATAGCGATTTTGATAATTTAACTTGACTTTATATTGTCCTTGTCCCAATTTTGGTTTGTTTAGTTTGCAAGTTTTACATTTTAATTATTATTACAAACCCCAATGTACTTGAATAAACTAATGAAAGCATATGGTCTCTCGGGATTCGAACTCGGGACACCACACCCAGAACATAAGCACCTTAAACCATTACACCACCAACACAGTTAAAGGTTGAATTTCGGATATATGATAGGTTACTGTATTTTGGCTAACACTAGACATTTATATTCTATCTATCTATCTATCTATCTATCTATATGCTCAGGCCCAATCCCCATTTTTGGGGTAGCCGACTCAAGACAGAGCAAGAACAGGGAAAACACAAAAACAACATAAAACAAAAAATAAACACAGATAAAAAACACAAACTCTCACACATCCAGGTCACCCAGGAGAAGACCCAGAGACCAGGGTTACCAAGGTCGCTCCAGCACTCCGCCGGCCCCTGACCACCCGGAGAGGTTCCGATCTCGGCAGGCAGACATGCAGCGGAGCCAAAGCCACAAGCCCTCCCACCACACTTCCAGGCACACCCTTCATATTAATCGTCTCCCCGGGCCAGGCGCCTGATGGACTATTATCTAGTCCAGCTTGCGCCCGACCCCTTACTCCAAATGACCACGTGTTCACTCGACTATTCACAAGCATTCTCCATTCACTCCTGTCCACCACCACTTCCCCTGCCTGATCTATAGTCATGCCTCTATCATCCAAAGCCTTTCTTACACAGTCTCTCCATCTCAATGGGGGTCTTCCTGCCCTTCTATCTCCCCTTGTACCTGACTCACATATTCTCTTTGTAAGCCTTTCATCTCCCATTCGTTCAACATGACCATACCAGCTCAGCACCCTTCTGTCCACTCTGGCTGACAAATGTTCCTGCTGCCCCACTCTCCTACGTATCTCTTCATTCCTCAATCTGTCTCTACGAGTAACTCCACACATACTCCTCAAGCAGCTCATCTCCATCACATCCAGCCCTCTTTTCTCCTTTTTCTTCAGAGCCCATGTCTCAGCCCCATACATCACTGTTGGCACAACAATTCCTTGATACAGTGCACTTTTTACTTTCACTCATTTCTATTAAGTTTAAGAAACGTCTCTTAGTGAAGTGAGGGGATCATTATAATGCATAATTAATTTGGAGAAAAAAGATGACATTAAGCTGATATATATATATATATATATATATATATATATTTCTAATCTCTCAGTGGGGTTCGAACCGCCAACAGTCAGGACGATAGCCGACGCTTTAACCCTCTCCGACATATGACGCAATTTTGAGCCTATTAGGGATACTTTAAAGCCTTTATTACCATCAGGGTTTTTTACAAACCTTTATTTTAGTTACTTCAACCTCTGCAGTTGTTTTGAGTTAGCTGTGGGCAGAAAACTAATTTTGGAGAGGTAATTATAAGAGTGAGAGAACTCTATTTCTTATTGCTAATCTGGCAACCTCTGCGTCATATGAGTCTGAAGGGGTTAATCAACTACACCACGGCAGAGCTATCGTCCTGACGGTCGGTGGTTCGAACCCCACTGAGAGATTAGAAACATTTAGTGGCTCACGTGTATTTTACTATTTGTGATATATATATATATATATATATATATATATATATATATATATATATATATATATATATATATATATATATATATATATATACTATATGGAGATCTAGGACCTGGGAATTATTTGCTGGAGACCCCGAAGGGGCCTTGGTCTCGGAGTCTTCTCCTGAACAACCTAGATGTGTGTGAGTATAATTATATAGTATATATCTTTTTCTGTGTGTGTGTGTGTGTGTGTGTGTGTGTGTGTGTGTGTGTGTGTGTGTGTGTTCTACTGTCCCTAGTTCTACCGTTATCTTTCACAATATAACCCTTCTTGTCCACCTTTTCGAGTCCTCTCACACATTTGTACATCATAATCATATCGCCTCTCTCCCTCCTATCCATTAGAGATGGTAAATCTAATTTCTTTAATCTCTCCTCATATGGTAATTCTCTCAGTTCTGGTATCATCCTAGTTGCAGCTCTCTGAACCTTCTCCAGCTTCTTTATATGCTTTTTTAGATGTGGTGCCCACACCACTGCCGCATACTCCAGTCTTGGTCTCACCAATGTTTTTATTATTTTCTCCAGCATCTCCTCGTTTATATAGTTAAAGGCTATTTTTATTCTGTTTAGCAGTCCATATGTTTCTCCCACTATCTTATTAATATGATTCTCAGGTGAAAGATCACCCCTAACAGTTATCCCTAAGTCCTTTTCTTTCTCTGATGGGTTAATAGTGTTTTCTCCTAACTTATATTCCATATGAGGCCTTCTTTTACTTACTCCCATTTCCACTACATGACATGTGTGTGTGTGTGTGTGTGTGTGTGTGTGTGTGTGTGTGTGTGTGTGTGTGTGTGTGTTGTGTTGTCCCTGTTCGGGCTCTGTCTGGAGTCGGCCACCCCCAGGAATAGGGTATGTGCCTGTGTATATAGCACACAAACACACATACAAATATACATACATACATACATACATACACAAGGACAGTTAAAACAACATATCATATGGTTTTAGTATATTCACAATTTAAGGGAAAGGTAAAAAATTAAGTAAAATAGAAAAAAATACTAGAATTATTTCGGAAAGAAAAAAAAATTGAAATAAGGAATTAATTTTATATAGAAAACATTATTGATTATATATATATATATATATATATATATATATATATATATATATATATATATATATATATAACCAACCAATTATACTAATTAAACTTAAGGGATTTTGCGCAAAATTTACTATTAATTAACATAGGTAAAGGAACATTATATAAAAAACAAAAGAAAGAACAAAAGAAAGAATAAATGAAATAAGACACATAATATAAATATAAATGAAGGAACATAGATGAAACAATAGACAACACAATAGACAACACAATATACAAAATAATAGACGAAATTATAGAGGACAGAATTAAATAAAACAATAGACAAAACAACAGATGAAATAATACTCAAAACAATAGATGAAATAATAGATGAAATAATAGATGAAAATAATAGATGAAAATAATAGATGAAAACAATAGATGAAATAATAGATAAAACAATAGACAAAACAATAGATGAAACAATAGTCGGAAATGTAATTATAAGACAAATTAATGCAGGAATGAGATTAAATCAAGGTTATTTAGTATGTACTGTATATATATAGAGAGATAGAGAGATAGAGAGATAGATAGATAGATAGATAGATAGAGAGAGAGAGAGAGAGAGAGAGAGAGAGAGAGAGAGAGAGAGAGAGAGAGAGAGAGAGAGAGAGAAATTGTGACAAAAATAAGACAGAAAACTAGATAGATACAGATAGATAGATAGAGAGAGACCTATTGTACCACACACACACAACAATAATACAATGGTCGTGTAAGATTCATTCAACCCAGAAACAAAATATATATATATATATATATATATATATATATATATATATATATATATATATATATATATTAATAGTAGGTATTTTAAATCTAGTGTATTGTTCCTTTGTTTCTGTCTTAATAGATAGATAGATAGATATATAGATAGAGATATATAGATAGATAGATACAGCTGGAAAGATAATAGATAGATAGATAGATTGATAGATAATAGATAGATAGAAGTGTGTATTTTAATCTAATGCATTATTCATTTATTTCTGCCTTGTTAGATAGATAGATAGATAGACAGATAGATGGCTAGATAGATATAGATGTTTTTTTTGATCTAATGTATTGTTCCTTTGTTTTTGCCTTGTTGATAGAGAGAGAGAGAGAGAGAGAGAGAGAGAGAGAGAGAGAGAGAGAGAGCGAGCGCGAGAGTGATTGAGTGAGTGAGAGAGAGAGTGAGTGAATGAGTGAGAGAGAGAGAGAGAGAGTGAATGAGTGAGTGAGTGAGTGAGTGAGGAGAGAGAGAGTTTGTGAGTGAGTGAGTGAGTGAGTGAGTGAGTGAGTGAGTGAGAGAGAGAGAGAGAGAGAGTGAGTTTGTGACAGTAACAGTGAGAGCGATAGAGAGAGGGAGGGAGGGAGGGAGGGAGGGAGGGAGGGAGAGAGAGAGAGAGAGAGAGAGATATACATACAGTTCACAGTCTTTGGAAGTGATGAAATAGGCAAATTAATGCTACTTTAGATGAATGTCCTTGTATTCCTTCTCGATGTATCTTAGTCAGTGACACAATGGCCACAACAATGCTATTAGTCAGTGACAGAATGGCCACAACAATGTATCTTAGTCAGTGACAGAATGGCCACAACAATGTATCTTAGTCCGTGACAGAATGGCCACAACAATGCTATTAGTCAGTGAC
This sequence comes from Paralithodes platypus, assembly GCA_032716605.1. Taxonomy (NCBI): domain Eukaryota; kingdom Metazoa; phylum Arthropoda; class Malacostraca; order Decapoda; family Lithodidae; genus Paralithodes; species Paralithodes platypus. The sequence continues at coordinate 3,504,366 of CM064490.1, read as the reverse complement.
AGAATGGCCACAACAATGTATCTTAGTCCGTGACAGAATGGCCACAACAATGCTATTAGTCAGTGACAGAATGGCCACAACAATGTATCTTAGTCCGTGACAGAATGGCCACAACAATGCTATTAGTCAGTGACAGAATGGCCACAACAATGCTATTAGTCAGTGACAGAATGGCCACAACAATGTATCTTAGTCCGTGACAGAATGGCCACAACAATGCTATTAGTCAGTGACAGAATGGCCACAACAATGCTATTAGTCAGTGACAGAATGGCCACAACAATGTATCTTAGTCCGTGACAGAATGGCCACAACAATGCTATTAGTCAGTGACAGAATGGCCACAACAATGCTATTTCATGTTAGATATCTTGTATGCCTTGTCATATCTTGTATGCCTTGTCATATCTTGTATGCCTTGTCATATCTTGTATGCCTTGTCATATCTTGTATGCCTTGTCATATCTTGTATGCCTTGTCATATCTTGTATGCCTTGTCATATCTTGTATGCCTTGTCATATCTTGTATGCCTTGTCATATCTTGTATGCCTTGTCATATCTTGTATGCCTTGTCATAATCAGCAGTAGTTCCAAGCGAGGCCTGCCTTCCCTTGGGGTTAAGGGGAGATTTCCACTTGAGGGATTTTTTTCTTGACCCCTTTCTCCCTCATGTTTAGCCTCATTGCTTTTGATATTATAAAACGTTTGCCCCATTAGTTTAGCGATTTTAAGAACTTTCACCCCATATTAAAACCTTTCATGCAATTCAGGTGTCGATTTTATCCTGGCGAGCGATAGCGAGCCTGTAATTTAAGAGGAATCGGCCTTCGGCCGGGACATTTTTCTACCGAAAAATGTACAAATTTATCTTGAAAGGGACTCAAGGAGGTGTAATTTTAAGCTTGATGGAGGTCTAGGGAACAAACTAAATACCTCCCCTTAAGGGGGTAGTGCTTGGTGGATGGTATATATCTATTAATTTATTTATTTTTTAGTGTCCTCGTTAGACCTCCATCAAGCTTAGAAAAACACCCCCTAGACCCCCTTTCAAGATAAATTTGTACATTTTTCGGTAGAAAAATTTCCCGGCCGTTCCTTCTAAAATTAAAGGTTCGCTATCGCTCGCCAGGAAAAAAATCGGCACGAAAGGTCATATTGACAACAAAATGAGGCGAAAGGTCTCAAAATCACCAAACTAACGGAACGAACGTCTTAAAACCTCAACACTAACATGCTAAACATGAGGGAGAAGGGGGTCCAGAAAAAGCAAGTAGTACCCCCTTAAATGCCCCATCCATTACCCCTTCCATTCTCGTAATCATTAGGCTATCATAGTGCAGTTTGGGTATATGTATGTACGGTGGCGCTAATAAGTCATGTCCCAGCTGTCATTACGTTTGGCTTGCTCTGTCCTATATTAATGTCTGTCAGATGTTGAATAGGGTGGGGAAGTGTAGCGCTAATAAGTCATGTCCCAGCTGTCATTACGTTTGGCTTGCTCTGTCCTGTATTAATGTCTGTCAGATGTTGAATAGGGTGGGGAAGTGTAGCACTAATAAGTCATATCCCAGCTGTCATTACGTTTGGCTTGCTCTGTCCTGTATTAATGTCTGTCAGATGTTGAATAGGGTGGGGAAGTGTAGCGCTAATAAGTCATGTCCCAGCTGTCATTACGTTTGGTTTGCTCTGTCCTGTATTAATGTCTGTCAGATGTTGAATAGGGTGGGGAAGTGTAGCGCTAATAAGTCATGTCCCAGCTGTCATTACGTTTGGTTTGCTCTGTCCTGTATTAATGTCTGTCAGATGTTGAATAGGGTGGGTAAGTGTAGGAACATGTTTGTATATTTCACTCGATATGCAGAAATGAAGCTTAGATATTGCTGATACCAATTATTGATCAAAACATACTTGGTGCCGAGACACCACTTATTAGCGCGACTGTACATGCTTAGATAAATATCCAGTATTCGATAATGGATAATATATCGTAGGCTTGTGCATACACCTTAAACTGTCTTGATAGCGTAATGGTTAGTGTGCTGGATTTCTGTGTGAGTATCCTAGGTTCGAGTCCTGAGAGTGCCATGCGTGTTCATTAATTTAATTCATAAACCTTTAACTGTCTTGGTGGTGTAATGGTTGGAGTATTTACAATCTGTGTGTGGTGACCCAGGTTCGAATCCCGGTGGATCACATGCTTTCATTAATTTCATAGGTGTTTGGTGTTGGAGTGAAATTAATAAAAATAGATTTATATAATTTATCAATTTAGGTCATGGATACACGCAAGCAAGGCCCATTCCAGCCCACAAAAATCTGGTAGTAGTAGTAGTAGTAGTAGTAGTAATAGTAATAGTAGTAGTAGTAGTAGTGGTAGGGGGGTGGTAGTAGTGGTGGTACAATAGTAGTAGTAGTAGTAGTAGTAGTAGTAGTAGTAGTAGAAGTAGTAGTAGTGGTAGGGGTGGTGGTGGTAGTAGTACGGTAGTAGTAGTAGTAGTAGTAGTAGTAGTAGTAGTAGTAGGGATAGTAGTATTAGTGGTAGTACAATAGTAGTAGTAGTAGTAGTGGTAGTGGTGGTAGTAGAAGTAGTAGTAGTGGTAGGGGTGGTGGTGGTGATGGTGGTAGTAGTAGTGGTAGTGGTGGTGGTAGTAGTGGTAGTACAATAGTAGTAGTAGTGGTGGTGGTGGTGGTGGTGGTGGTGGTAGTAGTAGTAGTGGTAGTGGTGGTGGTAGTAGTGGTAGTACAATAGTAGTAGTAGTAGTAGTGGTGGTGGTGGTGGTGGTGGTGGTGGTGGTAGTAGTGGTAGTGGTGGTGGTAGTAGTGGTAGTACAATAGTAGTAGTAGTAGTAGTAGTAGTAGTAGTAGTGGTAGGGGTGGTGGTGGTGGTGGTGGTGGTGGTGGTGGTAGTGGTAGTGGTAGTGGTGGTGGTAGTAGTAGTAGTAGTAGTGGAGATGGACCCATTGTTGTAGAAAGAGATATCACATAGAAGGGACACAAAAAGTGAAACATAAGAAACAGGACAAAGCCTATACAAAGACAAGACACACAGAATATTACTTAACCCACTGAACCCCAGCTATTTAATAATAAATGGACCAGCAAGTTGTGAAAGGGGAAGGGAGATCGGCAGGAGTGTTCAAGTTATAGAGGTATTAGTTTATTGTCAGTGGTTGGAAAGCTGTATGGCAGGGTGTTGAGAGAGAGGATAATAAAGTGTACGGAAGTTGCAATAGGAGAAGAACAGTGCGGTTTTAGGAGGGGAAGAGGGTGCGTGGATCAGATGTTTGCAGTAAGACAGTTATGCGAGAAGTATTTAGAGAAGCATAAGGAGATATTTTGGGCTTTTATGGACTTGGAAAAAGCGTATGATCGTGTGGACCGTGAAGCAATGTGGAAGGTGTTAAGGATTTATGAAATAGGAGGAAATTTGTTAGAAGCAGTTAAGAGTTTTTATGAAGGGAGCAGAGCATGTGTGAGAGTAGGAAATGGTGAGTTGAGTGAATGGTTTGAGGTAAAGGTAGGTTTGCGACAGGGTTGTGTAATGTCACTATGGCTGTTTAATATGTTTATGGATGGTGTGGTGAGGGAGGTGAAAAGGAGAACTATGGGAAGAGGATTGGGTTTAGTAGGAAAGAATGGTAGAGATTGGGAGTTGAATCAGTTGCTGTTCGCTGATGACACAGAATTGGTGGCGGATTCTGATGAGAAACTGCAGCGGGTAGTCAAAGAGTTTGGTGTGGTTTGTGGAAGGAGGAAACTGAAGGTGAACGTCAATAAAAGTAAAGTAATGGTGTGTAATAGGGGAGAGCATAGGGTGAATCTAGATGTGAGGCTGGATGGGGAAATATTGGAACAAGTAGAGTGTTTTAAATATCTAGGAGGAACGATAAGCAGGAGTGGAGGTAAAACAGAGAGTGTGTGAAGGAAGGAAGGTTTTCGGAGCAATGGGAAGTATGTGGAAGACGAGAAATCTCGGAGTGAAAGTAAAAAGTGCACTGTATCAAGGAATTGTTGTGCCAACAGTGATGTATGGGGCAGAGACATGGGCTCTGAAGAAAAAGGAGAAAAGAGGGCTGGATGTGATGGAGATGAGCTGCTTGAGGAGTATGTGTGGAGTTACTCGTAGAGACAGATTGAGGAATGAAGAGATACGTAGGAGAGTGGGGCAGCAGGAACATTTGTCAGCCAGAGTGGACAGAAGGGTGCTGAGCTGGTATGGTCATGTTGAACGAATGGGAGATGAAAGGCTTACAAAGAGAATATGTGAGTCAGGTACAAGGGGAGATAGAAGGGCAGGAAGACCCCCATTGAGATGGAGAGACTGTGTAAGAAAGGCTTTGGATGATAGAGGAATGACTATAGATCAGGCAGGGGAAGTGGTGGTGGACAGGAGTGAATGGAGAATGCTTGTGAATAGTTGAGTGAACACGTGGTCATTTGGAGTAAGGGGTCGGGCGCAAGTTCGACTAGATAATAGTCCATCAGGCGCCTGGCCCGGGGGACGATTAATATGAAGGGTGTGCCTGGAAGTGTGGTGGGAGGGCTTGTGGCTTTGGCTCCGCTGCATGTCTGCCTGCCGAGATCGGAACCTCTCCGGGTGGTCAGGGGCCGGGGGAGTGCTGGAGCGACCTTGGTAACCCTGGTCTCTGGGTCTTCTCCTGGGTGACCTGGATGTGTGTGAGTTTGTGTTTTTTATCTGTGTTTATTTTTTGTTTTATGTCATTTTTGTGTTTTCCCTGTTCTTGCTCTGTCTTGAGTCGGCTACCCCCAAAATGGGGATTGGGCCTGAGCATATAGATAGATAGATAGAAGTTGTGAAAAAAAAAATCCAGAAAACACCAGGAATGAGTTACAAATGAAGGAAACCCCACAAAAAACCGATCCCCTAGGTCATTAACCCTCTCACATCCTTATGATGCAGAGGTTGAAAGATTAGCAATAAGAAATAGATTACTCTCACTCTTATAATTACCTCTCCAAACTTAGTGTTCTGCCCACAGCTAACTCAAAGACAACTGCAGAGGTTGAAGTAAATAAACTAAAGGTTTATAAATACCCCGGGTGGTAACAAAGGCTTTAAAGTATCCCTAATAGGCTCAAAAACTGCGTCAGGACGTGAGAGGGTTAAGGGGTCCTACGGTGCGCCCGAAAGTCGGAATTAACATGGGGAAATGGGTAAGCAAAAACAGGTTTTTGCGCGCTCACGCGCACGCGGTTGGACTTTGAGAGTTTTCAACCATCGGCATTGTTGCGTGGGATACTTACACAGTTCTCATACAAATCTGAGCCCTCTAGGTGCCATAGGACCGGAGTAATTAACCAGGATGCACCTCATGCGTCCCTGGGGTTTAGCGTTACATACATTGCCGACGCAAACGTGTCGTCGCTGGGGTTCTGTGGGTTAAGACTTAATATATATGTATAACGCAGAGCCTTGGTGGACTCTGAAGCAAACTGTAAACTCCTCATTCAGTACACCTTTCACCTTCACTGCTTCTACTACTACTACTACTACTTATACTACAACTACTACTATCTTCAGGTCAGCAGATAGTAGTGCCTCCAGAACCATAACAAAGAGGAGAGGGCTTAACACAGAGCCCTGGTGGACTTTGACGCAAACTGTGAACTACCTCACTCAGTTCACCTTTCACCCTCACTGCCGTTCAGGAATCCTCGTACGGTCGGCCAAATAAGTCGTGTCTCTGCTGTGTGCTGTATTAATGTCTGTAAGAAGTTGAATAGGGTGTGTAAAGAAAGGAACATGTTTGTATATCACACTCGAAACGATGAATTAATGCTTAGATAGTGCTGATACCAATTATTGATCGATATATACTTGGTGCCGCGAAATAACTTATTTGGCAGACTGTACATGTTCATTATCACACGCACCAGCCACTCCTCTACACCAAGTTTTCTCACAGCCGACTGCACAACATTTCTGGGCACCCTATCAAAGGCCTTCTCCAGGTCTACAAACACAAGATACAGATCCCTATCTTTAAGTAGATATCTTTCTTGCAGCTGCCTGACTATGAAGATAGCATTGATTGTGCCATGTCCTGGCACGAGACCGAACTGCATATCGTCGATAGAAATGCTTTCCCTCATCATACCTTCAAAGACTCTCACAGACCTTCATGACTTGGTCAAGCATTTTCAGGCCCCTATAATTTCCCCTCTGCAACGAATCTTGCCCTTATATATGTTTACTATACCAATGTTGTGCCATTCATCAGGGATTACTTCCTCTCTAATGATGGAGTTTAATAGCTCTGGGACCAAACTCACTCCTATATCACCTGAGGGTTTAATAGCTCTGGGACCAAACTCACTCCTATATCACCTGAGGGTTTAATAGCTCTGGGACCAAACTCACTCCTATATCACCTGAGGGTTTAATAGCTCTGGGACCAAACTCACTCCTATATCACCTGAGGGTTTAATAGCTCTGGGACCAAACTCACTCCTATATCACCTGAGGGTTTAATAGCTCTGGGACCAAACTCACTCCTATATCACCTGAGGGTTTAATCATCTCGGCTACAATGCCAGAGCATCCATCCCTGTGACCGAAAATTGCGGAACCACAGAACTACACCGAGTTGACGTCTGGTCAAGCGTAAAATAGTCATTGGGGGTAAGTCTAATAAACTCCCCACGTGTTATAGGCATAGCCTCCACGAGACTATTATCTGGTTCTTCAAATAGAACTAAGCTTGTTTCTTTATTGTATGTTCAAGCGTAGTGCAGTGGTTAAAACGGGAATCTGGTATAGGAGGCCATTTACGGAGCGTCGGGGCTGGTATGGCGGTGCCATGTGGATCTGTGCATGTGCGATGCGACGACTTTGAATTTCTCCCCTTTAACTAAGCCTTTCAAAACAACACCAGAATGCCATTTCGTAGCTCAGAGGTAACGGTTAGGCCTCACACCCAAGAGGTCTAGCGCTCCATCCCACCACAATGCAATATTTTTGTGCTCGTATTTTTATTATAGAATTTTATGTTAGGTTAGGTTAGTCTACTAAAAATAATATAAGATATTCTGAAGAAAAAATAATTTAAGTCGTCGCGCATGTGCAGATCCATCCACACGGTACCATCACTGGCGCTCCATACATGGTCTCCCGTCTGGTATGCCTACTGGCCCGGGTTCGAAACCGCGCCAGGCACAGATATTTTCGGAAGGAAAAATTCCCTTTCTGTCTTTCATTTCAGTTTCCAAACACCCCTGATGGTCACAAAGGCTTTCAAGTAACCCAGAAAGGCTGCAAATTGCAACCCTCCTATGCCTGTAAAGGAAAGGAACATTGATGTCCGCGAGAATCCGCGGACCACCAAGCGCAGACACCCAGTTGCTGGATCATTATTTAACCCTTTGGTGGATTATGACGTGTTTTGCTGTTGTTGTTGTTGTTATTGTTCCCCAGGCTGTCTTACCGAGCAGTCCTGAGTCCGGTTGACAGAAGCTGCTCCAGATGCTCGGGCCCACGAAGGGGCCAGATTGAAATGAGATCTGTCCCTGAGAGGGAATCGGGGGAGGGGATCATCAGTCCACGGGCTTGCACCCCCGGGCCAATGCCCCATCCACAGCCCCCCTTGCAGTGACACCCAATCGGGCAATCTCACCAGCACCTAGAAGGAAAAGCAGTACAGTAAAAGAGACAGACAGAAACGGCTAAGGTTGGGTAGAGGATGCCAAACCTCACTCTGGATAGGACCAGCCCTCACCGTCATGATTATTATCTATAGTTACTATTATCTCACCTTGATTAGCATTGGGGGTATCGGGGGAGGAGAGGGCAGGATTCGGGGTACTGGGTAGAATGCCCGCTTCCTCCAGTAATGAATTCTCGCTCGGGTATTCGTACGTTGAGGTCAACGAGTCGTCGAACGATATTTTCATCTGCGGAAGAAGAGAATATATATTAGTATGTATGTTTGTATGTATACACTCAGGCCCAATTCCCAAGTCGGGGGTGGCCGACTCAAGACAGAGCCCGAATAGGGACAACACAACAGAAAACAATGAACACACAAACAAAATACAAATTCACACACATCTAGGTCATCCAGAAGACCCAGAGACCAGGGTCACCAAGTAACCCGATTATATTCAGATTAGGAAGGGTATATGGAAGTTAGAGGATTCATTGAGATAGTCTTTACTGTTTCAATTCCAACAGAACCTTCCTAAACTGTATAAAGTCGTCTTTCAACACAATCCCACCCCTGTTCTTACCTTTTGATACCTTTTGATACCTTTTGATGTGTTCGCCACTCTTCTAGCGGCACCAAGGAGCGCGACGCCCCTCGTTATGGGGCGTTATGTTCTGTCCAACTCTCTAAAAACCCAAGAAATGAGCCGAGTTTCCCAGTCTTTCTTCAACTCGACAAGTACCGGTAAGCTCTGGAACTCTCTCCCTCTCTGGCTTTCCCTCATCCTATGACTTATACTGCTTCAAGCTCGGTGTGCCCAGATATTTTGTCTGTAAAGTACCTTTAATTTGGCTTTTTCACTCTTTACACTTAGGAGAAGACACTTGTTACAGGCAGCTTTGCCTTTTGTCTTCTTCATACACACAGTAAGACATAATTATAATATATACTATATATAAACTATAATCAAATATATTATGTATTCATTTAACTCCCAACACCAAACACCTCCCAATTAAATTAATGAAACCATGTGATCCTACCGGGATTCGAACCAAATTATATATATATATATATATATATATATATATATATATATATATATTTATATTATTTATTAAATAATAATTAAATATATAATAATGACAGGATAGGTTATCGTTGCTTACATGAGTGTGTGTGTGTGTGTAAAAATGCATTAATAATTCGGCGCGACATGGTTTTGCTCGAGTTACCCCCTCCGTTTTCTGTTCGTGGTATAACGGACCATTCTCTTTGATGTCGTTCAAGGGAAACTATTATTGACGTTACATTAGAGTGTGGGGAGGAGGAGGAGGGGTAGGAGGAGGAAGAGGGGGAGGAGAAGGAGGAAGAGGAGGAGGGGTAGGAGGAGAAGGAGGACTAACAGGTGGAATACAAGATACAAGAGGGTACACAATACAAGAATGCAAAGGAATACAAAGGACTTACTGTACATCTATTAATTAGTCCTTTCGGGGCAGTTTAGATATCTACACTGCTAAAATACTATACCCTGTTCCAAATAAATAGACCAAAATGCTTGAACATTATGCTATTTAGTGTGCAGTTGGGTTTGAGTGCATTACTAGATTGATATCCAGTATTCGATAAAGGGATATACATTCTTAGTCATGTACTTAACCTTTAACTGTCTTGATGGTGTAATGGTTAGAGTGTTTAAGATATGTGTGTGGTAACCCAGGTTCGAATACCGGGTGGATCACATGTTTTCATTAATTTCATTGGGAGGTGTAGGAGAAATTAATGTATTAGATTATAAACCTCTATAACTCACAAACGACTAGAATAATCGACCTAATATTTCTACCATTTGGGAAGGGTCAACCAGGGAATAGGTGTGGACATGTACAGCCCATTTGCTCTAGCCACTATTGATGGTGAGGGGCCGAGTATTTACCAAGACGGTTCTTGAAAGTTCACAATGTTTGAAGGTAGTCGGTTCCAAATGTTCGCAACACAATTGATGAAGTATTTGCTTCAATAGAGGAGGAGGAGGAGGAGAGCGGAGGAAGAGAGGGGGGAGGAAGAGGGGGAGGGAGATGATGAGGAGGAGGAGGAGGAATATGGGGGGAGGGGGGAGGGAGAGAGAAGATGAAGAGGAGGGGAAGGAGGAAGAGGGAGGAGGAGAAGAGGAGGGGAAGGAGGAAGAGGGAGGAGGAGGAAGGGAGGAGGGGAAGGAGGAAGGGAGGAGGAGGAGGAATATGGGCGGAGGGGGGAGGGAGAGAGAGGATGAAGAGGAGGGGAAGGAGGAAGAGGGAGGAGGAGAAGAGGAGGGGAAGGAGGAAGAGGGAGGAGGAGGAAGGGAGGAGGGGAAGGAGGAAGGGAGGAGGAGGAGGAAGAACAAGGAAGAGGGGAGGGAGAAGGAGGAAGGGGGGGGAGGAAGAGAGTGGGGGGAGGGGGGGTTACTGACAACTGATAAACAGTGTGACACCCCTCCTTCCTGACACACTTCCTTCTCTCTCTCTCTCTCTGTATGTGTATGTGTGGTACAAGGAATAGTTAGTATCTCATAGAGACCTTGCGGTCCATTCCGAGGAGATACTGGAAGTGGAAGGAGAGAGACTGTTTAGTGCACTACACTCTTTACTGAGTGTGTAAAATACTATCTACTCTCTTCTTGAACTGCTCTACTGAAGAACTATTTACAACTTCTAAGGGAAGTTTGTTCCAGGTAGAACAAATCTTAAATGTGAACAAGTTTCCACAAATACTAGTGCTGAACCTTTTCAATTCTAATTTCCAGCCATGGTACAGAGAGGGAGTTGCTCGCACTGCCATCTTCTAGGTTGGGAGGGCTGGAAATCATCAACCCAGTGAGGAGGGCGACAACGGAATACCTGAACTCGGTAAAGATAACAGGATCTCTCACTGACCGTATCGTAGCACAAGATTCTGACGGTGAAGTGGACCAGGCGGACATCTACAACATCAGAAAGACCAACACGTCAGAGAGGCAAAACTCACAGAAAAATTACCTGGCACAATTGATGGGACAACTTTCCTGGAGACAAACAAGAAAACTACAAATAGCACAAGAAACGGGTGCTTCAAATTGGCTGACAACACTACCAATCAAGGAAAAAGGCTTCAATCTCAACAAACAAGAATTTAATGATGCTATTGCACTGAGGTATGATTGGCCGATTGAAGGACTGCCCGATCGATGCGTTTGTGGAACCAACAACGATGCAGACCACTCCATGATATGTAAGAAAGGAGGATTCATCAGCATCAGGCATGATGAAGTAAGATATGTAACGCGAACATGCTCAGGGAGGTGTGTAGAGATGTGGTGCGTGAACCATCACTCATTCACTTGGAGGGAGAGATCTTGCAGCACAGGACGGCCAACACATCCAACGAAGCACGAGTGGACGTTAGTGCAAGAAGTTTTTGGACAAGAGCACAGCGAGCGTTCTTTGACGTAAGAATATTTGACCCAATGGCCCATAGCTACAGCGGGCAGTCTCTGGAGACTGCACACAAGAGGAATGAACAAGAGAAGGTCAGGGCATATGGGGAAAGGATCTTAAATATCGAACATAGCAGCTTTACCCCACTAGTCTTCACCACATCTGGAGGGATGGGACCTAGGGCCCAGTGCTTCTATTCAAGGCTTGCAGAGATCATCGCAGAGAAGAAGAAACAGCCCAGGAGCCACGTTGTAGCCTGGATGAGGTGCCGTCTATCTTTCTCGTTGCTCAGATCAGCACTACTATGCCTGCGGGGAACAAGACTGTCTGCACCACAACCAGCGACGGTGGCAGAAGTGGACTACGAGGCAGCAGTGGCAGAGGGTCGCATAGGAAGGAGACTGGATTGAAGTTACATGGTGTAGAATAGTAATATCTGATGCTTGTAAAATAAAATGTATGAACAATATTAAATAAAAATCCAATGTAGTAGACTAGTAGTAGTAATCCACGATGAGTCTGAGTGCTGACCCCGGAATAGTAAGTAGTAGTAGTAGTAGTAGTAGTAGTAGTAGTAGTAGTAGTAGCGATGGTAGTGGTATGGTTGGCCAAATAAGTCGTGTCTCCGCTGCCATTACGTTTTGCTCGCTGTATGCTGTATTAATGTCTGTCAGATGTTGAATAGGGTGTGTAAAGATAGGAACATGTTGGTATATCTCACTCGCAACGATGAATTAATGCTTAGATAGTGCTGATACCAATTATTGATGGATATAATAATACTTGGTGCCCCGACATCACTTATTTGGCCGACTGTACAGTATATTTTTTGTTCTGGCTGATGGTAAAATGAACCCCTTAGTATCTGGTTTACCGATACTTAAGGGGGAGGTAGTCGCTTTTTATGGACCACCTTCTCCCTCATGTTTAGCATATCTATCTTAAGATTATAAGACGTTAGTTACATTAGTATGTTGATTTTAAGACCTTTCGCCCCATTTCTCTGTCAATATTAAGACCTTTCCTTCCATTTAGGTGTCGATTTTGTCCTGGCGAGCAATAGCGAGCTTGTAATTTGAGAAGGAACGAAATTATTCTACCGAAAAATGTACAAATTTATCTTGAAAGGGGTCTAGGGGGTGTTACCTTGAAAGGGGTCTAGGGGTGTTACCTTGAAAGGGGTCTAGGGGTGTTATCTTGAAAGGGGTCTAGGGGGTGTTATCTTGAAAGGGGTCTAGGGGGTGTTATCTTGAAGGGGGTCTAGGTGGTGTTATCTTGAAAGGGGTCTAGGGGGTGTTATCTTGAAAGGGGTCTAGGGGGTGTTATCTTGAAAGGGGTCTAGGGGGTGTCATCTTGAAAGGGGGTCTAGGGGGTGTTATCTTGAAAGGGGGTCTAGGGGGTGTTATCTTGAAAGGGGTCTAGGGGGTGTTATCTTGAAAGGGGTTTAGGGGGTGTTATCTTGAAAGGGGTCTAGGGGGTGTTATCTTGAAAGGGGGTCTAGGGGGTGTTATCTTGAAAGGGGTCTAGGGGGTGTTATCTTGAAAGGGGTCTAGGGGGTGTTATCTTGAAAGGGGTCTAGGGGGTGTTATCTTGAAAGGGGTCTAGGGGGTGTTATTTGAAAGGGGTCTAGGGTGTGTTATCTTGAAAGGGGTCTAGGGGGTGTTATCTTGAAAGGGGTCCAGGGGGTGTTATCTTGAAAGGGGTCTAGGGGGTGTTATTTGAAAGGGGTCTAGGGGTGTTATCTTGAAAGGGGTCTAGGGGGTGTTATCTTGAAAGGGGTCTAGGGGGTGTTATTTGAAAGGGGTCTAGGGGTGTTATCTTGAAAGGGGTCTAGGGGGTGTTATCTTGAAGGGGGTCAAGGGGTGTTATCTTGAAAGGGGTCTAGGGGTGTTATTTGAAAGGGGTCTAGGGGGTGAGTTATCTTGAAAGGGGTCTAGGGGGTGTTATCTTGAAAGGGGTCTAGGGGGTGTTATCTTGAAAGGGGTCTAGGGGGTGTTATCTTGAAAGGGGTCTAGGGGGTGTTATCTTGAAAAGGGTCTAGGGGTGTTATCTTGAAAGGGGTCTAGGGGGTGTTATCTTGAAAGGGGTCTAGGGGGTGTTATGTTGAAAAGGGGTCTGGGGGGTTTTATGTTGAAAGGGGTCTAGGGGGTGTTATCATGAAAGGGGTCTAGGTTTATCATGAAAGGGGTCTAGGTTTTATCATGAAAGGGGTCTAGGTTTTATCATGAAAGGGGTCTAGGTTTTATCATGAAAGGGGTCTAGGTTTTATCATGAAAGGGGTCTAGGGGGTGTTATCTTGAATGGGGTCTAGGGGGTGTTATCTTGAAAGGGGTCTAGGGGGTGTTATTTGAAAGGGGTCTAGGGGGTGTTATCTTGAAAGGGGTCTAGGGGGTGTTATCTTGAAGGGGGTCTAGGGGTATTATCTTGAAAGGGGTCTAGGGGGTGTTATTTGAAAGGGGTCTAGGGGGTGTTATCTTGAAAGGGGTCTAGGGGGTGTTATCTTGAAAGGGGTCTAGGGGGTGTTATCTTGAAAGGGGTCTAGGGGGTGTTATCTTGAAAGGGGTCTAGGGGGTGTTATCTTGAAAGGGGTCTAGGGGGTGTTATCTTGAAAGGGGTCTAGGGGGTGTTATCTTGAAAGGGGTCTTGGGGGTGTTATCTTGAAAGGGGTCTAGGGGGTGTTATCTTGAAAGGGGTCTAGGGGGTGTTATCTTGAAAGGGGTCTAGGGGGTGTTATCTTGAAAGGGGTCTAGGGGGTGTTATCTTGAAAGGGGTCTAGGGGGTGTTATCTTGAAAGGGGTCTAGGGGGTGTTATCTTGAAAGGGGTCTAGGGGGTGTTATCTTGAAAGGGGTCTAGGGGTGTTATCTTGAAAGGGGTCTAGGGGGTGTTATTTTGAAAGGGGTCAAGGGGGTGTTATCTTGAAAGTTGTCTAGGGGGTTTTATCTTGAAAGGGGGTCTAGGGGGTGTTATCTTGAAAGGGGTCTAGGGGGTGTTATCTTGAAAGGGGTCTAGGGGGGTGTTATCTTGAAAGGGGTCGGGGGGGTTTTATCTTGAAAGGGGTCTAGGGGGTGTTATCTTGAAAGGGGTCTAGGGGGTTTTATCTTGAAAGGGGTCTAGGGGGTGTTATCTTGAAAGGGGTCTAGGGGGTGTTATCTTGAAAGAGGGTCTAGGGTATGTTATCTTGGAAAGGGGTCTAGGATGTGTTATCTTGAAAGGGGGTCTAGGGGTGTTATCTTGAAAGGGTCTAGGGGTGTTATCTTGAAGGGGTCTAGGGGTGTTATCTTGAAGGGTCTAGGGGGTGTTATCTTGAAGGGGGGTCTGGGGGGTGTTTTCTTGAAGGGGTTCAGGGGGGTTTTATCTTGAAGGGGGTCTAGGGTGTGTTATCTTGAAGGGGGTCTAGGGGGTGTAAATTGAAGGGGGTCTAGGGTGTGTTATCTTGAAGGGGGTCTAGGGGGTGTTATCTTGAAGGGGGTCTAGGGTGTGTTATCTTGAAAGGGGTCTAGGGGGTTTTATCTTGAAAGGGGGTGTCTAGGGTGTTTTATCTGGAAGGGGGTCTAGGGGTGTTATCTTGAAAGGGGTCTAGGGGGTGTTATCTTGAAAGGGGTCTAGGGGGTGTTATCTTGAAAGGGGTCTAGGGGGTGTTATCTTGAAGGGGGTCTAGGGGGTGTTATCTTGAAAGGGGTCTAGGGGGTGTTATCTTGAAAGGGGTCTAGGGGGTGTTATCTTGAAAGGGGTCTAGGGGGTGTTATCTTGAAAGGGAGTCTAGGGGGTGTTATCTTGAAAGGGAGTCTAGGGGGTGTTATCTTGAAAGGGAGTCTAGGGGGTGTTATCTTGAAAGGGGTCTAGGGGGTGTTATCTTGAAAGGGGTCTAGGGGGTGTTATCTTGAAAGGGGTCTAGGGGGTGTTATCTTGAAAGGGGTCTAGGGGGTGTTATCTTGAAAGGGATCTAGGGGGTGTTATCTTGAAGGGGGTCTAGGGGGTGTTATCTTGAAAGGGGTCTAGGGGGTGTTATCTTGAAAGGGGGTCTAGGGGGTGTTATCTTGAAGGGGGTCTAGGGGGTGTTATCCTGAAAGGGGTCTAGGGGGTGTTATCTTGAAGGGGGTCTATGGGGTGTTATCTTGAAAGGGGTCTAGGGGGTGTTATCTTGAAGGGGGTCTAGGGGGTGTTATCTTGAAGGGGGTCTAGGGGGTGTTATCTTGAAAGGGGTCTAGGGGGTGTTATCTTGAAAGGGGTCTAGGGGGTGTTATCTTGAAGGGGGTCTAGGGGGTGTTATCTTGAAAGGGGTCTAGGGGTGTTATCTTGAAGGGGGTCTAAGGGGTGTTATCTTGAAAGGGGTCTAGGGGGTGTTATCTTGAAAGGGGTCTAGGGGGTGTTATCTTGAAGGGGGTCTAGGGGGTGTTATTTTGAAAGGGGTCTAGGGGGTGTTATCTTGAAGGGGGTCTAGGGGGTGTTATCTTGAAAGGGGTCTAGGGGGTGTTATCTTGAAAGGGGTCTAGGGGTGTTATCTTGAAGGGGGTCTAGGGGGTGTTATCTTGAAAGGGGTTTAGGGGGTGTTATCTTGAAAGGGGTCTAGGGGGTGTTATCTTGAAAGGGGTCTAGGGGGTGTTATCTTGAAAGGGGTCTAGGGGGTGTTATCTTGAAAGGGGTCTAGGGGTGTTATCTTGAAAGGGGTCTAGGGGGTGTTATCTTGAAAGGGGTCTAGGGGGTGTTATCTTGAAAGGGGTCTAGGGGGTGTTATCTTGAAAGGGGTCTAGGGGGTGTTATCTTGAAAGGGGTCTAGGGGGTGTTATTTGAAGCTTGATGGAGGTCGAGCGAGGAAACTCAAAAATAAATTATTAAATATATACATAGACCAAAGACCAAGCACTTTCTGTCCTTTTCTCCCTTTCTCTGGCTAGTATCCATTCGGCCCCATTCAGCCAACTATTTTAAGACGTTTATCCCCATCTAGGTGTCGATTTCTTCCTGGCGAGCGATAGCGAGCCAGCATTATATGAAGAAATCCGGCTTCGCCGGAGACATTTTTCTATCGAAAAATGTACAAATTTAGCCTGCTGTCAAACAAAAATAAAAAATATGCTGGCTCGCTACCGCTCACCAGTAAAAAAAATGACACCTGGATGGGGATAAACGTCTTAAAACAGTAGGCTGAATGGGGCCGAATGGATACAAGACAGAGAAAGCTAGAAAAGGACAGAAATAACAGCCCAGCAGGTCACCACCCCTCTTAATGGAGATATAAGAGACTACTACTATATGTCTCTGCGTTATATAAATACCCCGTGTTCCTAATTCTGAGAGTGAGGGTCCGAGCCTGGGAAGTGAGACTGTGAAGCGCAGAGGCGAGGCAGTTTCAGAGATGGAGTTGGGTTCGAGCTGTGAAATAGGTGCTTCGCATGTCTCACTCCCTAGGCTGGAACAAGACCTCACAGGCCTCACCGTGTTCAGCGGTAGAGTGTAAAGGCTATCAGCCTATGCCCGAGAGGGAGTAGTTGGAATATAGAGAAAAAAAAAAAAAAAAAAAAAAAAAATAACACCATACTTCGCTATAGCATCAACGTAATAGCCGAGTAACGGTAATTAAAGCCGGTATCACACGAGCGCTTTTTCAACCAACATTTATCCTCATCACTGGTCTGGCAGCTTATGAGGTCAACTTTTATAATATTTCGGTCACCTAAATTCATCTAGTTTATACCAGGGCCAAATATTCCAGAAATGTTGCCAGAAAAATGTTGCCAGAAAAATTTTGACCATAAATTCTCTCGTGTGATACCGGCTTAACCAAGATATTAACATGGCAATTTACCCTCAGCTGAAAAACAAATAAACTGTAGTATATTTGTACATTTTTCGGTAGAAAAATGTCCGATTCCTCCTTAATTACAGGCACGCTATCGCTCGCAAGAAAAAAATCGACACCTAAATTACACGAACATTTTCAATATTGACAAATTTATGAGGCGAAAGGTCCTAAAATCGTCAAACTAATGGGTCGAAGGTCTTAAAATCTGATAACTAACGGGGCTAAACATGAGGGAGAAGGAGGCCCAGAAAAACCCCAACCTCCCCTTAAGACAATGTTTCGGGAGATTGGCTTCAATTATCTCGGCCTAATACTCCCTCCCTCAATATATTTCCTCCAACCCAGAGAGAGAGAGAGAGTGAGAGAGTGAGAGCATATGTGTGTGATGGAGTAAGAGTGAGAGTGTGAGTGTGTGTGTGTGTGTGTAGGAGAGAATGAGAGAGAGAAAGTGTGTGTGAGTGTGAGAGAAAGAACGTGTGTGTGTGTGTGTGCGCGAGAGAGAGAATGTGTGTGTGTGAGAGAGAGAGAATGTTTATATATGTGAGAGAGAGAATATGTGTGTGATGGAGAGAGTGTGCATATGTGTGTGTGTGTGTGTGTGTGTGTGTGTGTGTGTGTGCATGTGTGTGTGTGTACGGTGGTGAGTCATACCCTACACACCAACACACTACCACGCCTTCTCTCTCTCTCTCTCGCTCTCACACAATAAATAAATCATTTATATATATAAATATATATAATATGCCGTTTAACCCTTTCACGCTTATAACGCGATTTTGAGCCTATTGGGGATACTTTAAAGCCTTTGTTTACCATCAGGGGTATTTAGAAACCTTTAGTTTAGTTACTTCAACCTCTGCAGTTGTCTTTGAGTTAGCTGTGTTGAGCCTATTGGGGATACTTTAAAGCCTTTGTTACCATCAGGGGTATTTAGAAACCTTTAGTTTAGTTTACTTCAACCTCTGCAGTTGTCTTTGAGTTAGCTGTGTTGAGCCTATTGGGGATACTTTAAAGCCTTTGTTACCATCAGGGGTATTTAGAAACCTTTAGTTTAGTTACTTCAACCTCTCCAGTTGTCTTTGAGTTAGTTGTGTTGAGCCTATTGGGGATACTTTAAAGCCTTTGTTACCATCAGGGGTATTTATAAACCTTTAGTTTAGTTACTTCAACCTCTGCAGTTGTCTTTGAGTTAGCTGTGTTGAGCCTATTGGGGATACTTTAAAGCCTTTGTTACTATCAGGGGTATTTACAATCCTTTAGTTTAGTTACTTCAACCTCTGCAGTTGTCTTTGGGTTAGCTGTGTTGAACCTATTAGGGATACTTTAAAGCCTTTGATACCATCAGGGGTATTTAGAAACCTTTAGTTTAGTTACTTCAACCTCTGCAGTTGTCTTTGAGTTAGCTGTGTTGAGCCTATTGGGGATACTTTAAAGCCTTTGTTACCATCAGGGGTATTTAGAAACCTTTAGTTTAGTTACTTCAACCTCTGCAGTTGTCTTTAAGTTAGCTGTGTTGAGCCTATTGGGGATACTTTAAAGCCTTTGTTTACCATCAGGGGTATTTAGAAACCTTTAGTTTAGTTACTTCAACCTCTGCAGTTGTCTTTGAGTTAGCTGTGGCCAGAACACTAATTTTGGAGAGGTAATTATAAGAGTGAGAGAACTCTATTTATTATTGCTAATCTGGCAACCTCAGCGTCATAAATGCGTGAAAGGGTTAAGAAGGACAAGAAGGACCTGTGTTATTCAGAGGGTTTATTGAGATGGTATTTACCCCTTTGAGTCCTAGAGGTAGATTATAAGCTAAAGAAAATCGTCTAATGGTAACAGTTTAAGAAGGACCTGTGTTATTCAGAGGGTTTATTGAGATGGTATTTACCCCTTTGAGTCCTAGAGGTAGATTATAAGCTCAAGAAAATCGTCTAATGGTAACCAGAATATGATAAAGAATGACGTCACCGGTACAGAAGGGGTTAACCCCTTCTGTACCGGTGACGTCCTATTAACTTTATTCTGGCTAATATAACACGACTTTATTCAGCTTAAAAAGGGCCTCCAGCAATCACCAGGCTTCCAACTATCTTATTGAACCGTTTTTGCTACCACAGATCCTTTTTAAACTGCACAAAATAATGTATATATAGCTAGAATAATATAATAAAGAAGTCGGTACCGAAGGGGTTAAACTGACCACTGTATCACTGTTAACGCTCTCCCCAAATGTACCCGTGTGTGTGTGTGTGTGTGTGTGTGGTACTGTGTGTGTGTGTGTGGTACTGTGTGTGTGTGTGTGTGTGTGTGTGTGTGTGTGTGTGTGTGTGTGTGTGTGTGTGTACTTACTCTAGTTGTACTTACTCTAGTTGTATTGCGGGAGTGAGCATGCTCGTTATTTCCCGCCTCCTATATGTGTAGGTGTTATATGTATCGTTGGAATGGCTGTGGATGTGTGTGTAGTCTGTATTTTTAGCCAATTGGCGACATCGGAAACGAAGGCTTAGGGTGGATCTGTATGGTACCATTCTCACTATAGACGGTACCGTCTCGCCCGAAGGCTTAGGTAGCCATCAGCTTAGATGAACCATATGATACCCATCTCGCCATGTACCATTTTTGCCAACCCCAGATGGGACGTCACAACGTCGTCCACTTATTCCAGGTACCTATTTACAGCTAGGTGAACTGAGGCTAACACATGAAAGGAGACAAGCCCAATTTGTCTCCGCCCGGCCGGGGATTGAACCCCCGACCCCTCGTGTGTGAGACGAGAGCTCTACCTACTAGGCTACGGGCTGTGTGTGTGTGTGTGTGTGTGTGTGTGTGTGTGTGTGTGTGTGTGTGTGTGTGTGTGTGTGTGTGTGTGTGTGTGTGTGTGTGTGTGTGTGTGTGTGTGAAGAGCATCTCAGCTAATAATGATGACGTCATTGAATTTACCACACACTGCATCTACTGAATATGTCGACGTATTATTACCAGAATGTTGATGCCGAGGAGATGGGCTGATCCTGTCAGAGTGGGGGTTGAGCATCCCCTGCCTCTCAGAGCTCAACCTCACTTTATCTCATGCTAAATATGTTTCAATACTTTTTGACGTAGTTAATGGATTTCTTCTTCGATATCCGACAACAAAATGTGACTTCCCCAATTTGAACTAACTGATTTTGTCTACTCTACTTCTGACTATCAAATTGACTTCCCGAATTTGTCAACCCCCTGATTTTGACTATTTCATTAGTACTATACTTTTTCTTTTAGGGCAAACACTCTACACCAGGTATTATAGAGATAGCCGGTTTGCCACAGTTATAACAGAAAACCGATTACGGCGGATGGCTGTGGCCTGATGAAGTCCATCCGCCTCTCTATTTTGCCTTGGGGTGGGTGTTTGACTGTCTCTATATTTTTCATATATCTGTGTTATTTTCAACTCTTTTCACATGTGTGTGTTTAAGGGAGGGATATAAAGTATATATATAATATATATATATGTATATATCATATGAGAGAGAGAGAGAGAGAGAGAGAGAGAGAGAGAGAGAGAGAGAGAGAGAGAGAGAGAGAGAGAGACAAATTTATCTGGAAGGAGGGTCTTGGGGGTGTTTTTTTTTAAGCTTGAGGGAGGTCTAAGGAGGAAACTTTAAAAAAAAACTAAAAACTAAACAAAAAAACATAAATGAGCAAATAAATACACCCATCCCCCCTTAATTGTTAGAGGTCCTTCCTAAGCCGCTTAAAATAATCTAACAGTTGCCGGAATATACTAAAAAGGACATGATCACCGGTACTGAACAGAAAGGACATGGTCACCGGTACTGAACAGAAAGGACATGATCACCGGTACTGAACAGAAAGGACATGATCACCGGTACTGAACAGAAAGGACATGATCACCGGTACTGAACAGAAAGGACATGATCACCGGTACTGAACAGAAAGGACATGATCACCGGTACTGAACAGAAAGGACATGATCACCGGTACTGAACAGAGAGGACATGATCACCGGTACTGAACAGAAAGGACATGATCACCGGTACTGAACAGAAAGGACATGATCACCGGTACTGAACAGAAAGGACATGATCACCGGTACTGAACAGAAAGGACATGATCACCGGTACTGAACAGAAAGGCAATAACAATTAATTTGGCTTTATATGTTTATCAATGCACTACAACCGTATTTTAATATAGCCTGAACCTCGCCAACCAGGGAGGGTCAATATTTGTTCCGTTGCGAGGCTAGGGAAGGAAGAGTAAGTGGGAAAGCCGAGTGAGTGCATGAGGAGGGCGTGTTGGTGGGGGGGGGGGGGGTAAGGGGGAGTGACGTCATTGGTAGGGGGCGTGGGAGGGAGGGAGACAGGCTACAGTGTGTGTGTGTGTTGCGTATGTATAATCTACATTTTATTAACTTCACCACAACACCAAACACCCCCAATGAAATTAATCAAAGTATATATGATCCGCCGGGGGGATTCGAACCCGGGTTATCACACACAGATTTTAATAATAATAATAATAATAATAATAATAAATAATAAATAATAATAATAATTGAAATAACGAGGAAAGAGGGTGGAAACACAACACTATTACCCCCCTTGCCCCCACCCCCCACCCTGAGGAAACAAGTCCCAAGCCCCACACCACCAGAGCGCGCTCGAGTCGCCTCCATCACACCCGCACTTCCTCCAACACCAGGAAAGAACATCATAGTCACCATCAGGAATCCGGACAGTGACAGGATAAAGCCGGTATCACACGAGAGCTTTTATAGTCAACATTCGATGATAAACATTTTTTTTCTGGCAACATTTCTGGAATATTTTGCAACGGTATCGGAAACTAGACTAATGATATATGAATTTAGGCAACCGAAATATTTTATATGTTGACCATATAAGCTGCCAGACCAGTGTTGAGGATAAATGTTAAATGAAAAAGCCCTTGTGTGATACCGGCTTGAAGAAGACCCAGAAGGAAGGCAAGGCAAGTACAAATTTGCATAAGTCCTACACCACCACGACCCTCCCAGCACATACGCCCTTCTTGCCCGGAGAAGGGACACCGGGAGAAACGCCACCAGCGGTAAGACTATGACGGGCAAAGTTAGGATCTACAACAGTTGGAAAGCTCTTATAACATACTTCACTGGAAGATAGTTTAACCCTATTAGGTGCAGGGCGGGCCAAATTTAGTTCCTCCCAGTTTTACTCCATTAGCTTGGAGATTTTAAGACGTTTCATCTCATTAGTTAGGCAATTATATGATGCTTCAACCCAATAAGGTGTCGATTTTTCCTGGGCGAGCGAGAGCGAGCCTGCAATTTGGGAGAAACCGGCCTTCGGCCGAAACATTTTTCTACCGAAAAATGTACACATTTAGCTTGAAGGGGGTCTGGGGGATGTTATTTTTAGTTTGAAGGGGATTTGGAGAGGCGTTTTTCCAAGTCTCGGGGTAAACTAAAAACACATTGTTCGAAAATGTAAAAAATAATTAAAACCCTAGATAATAATTTAAAAAATACCATAATAACCCCCCGAGACGAGACGTTGCACCAGATAGTGTTAAGAGCTGGAAGATTTGGGGTATACTCAATAAACTATTAAAGCACTGGCATATAAAACCCATCCCTCCCTTAACATTAACCTCTATAACTCACAAACGACTAGAGTAATCCAGCTAATATTCATATCATTTGGGAAGGGTCAGCCAGGGACGTTATTCTCAATCTTTCTTCTATTCAACAGCTGAGCTCTGGAACTCTATCAGTCTTTCCTTCAACATATGACTTAAATTGCTTCAAACTCCGTGTATCCAGGCATTTTGGTTCGAACGTCCCTTGATTTTGGCCCTGTCACTCTTTTCAACTCTGGGGGAGGCACCGTCACAGGCAGTTAACATAAGAACATAAGAAAATGGGAGTCTGCAGAAAGCCGATTGGCCTAAGCAAGGCAGATCCCTGTCCCACACAACCCCAATTACAAAGCCCAATTATAGGCTCAACACTCTAATACCCTGAGGATCATCTTACCAAAACGGTTAGAGATTAACGCAGGATTACGGGGGTCTGCAGAGCGCTGATTGGCCCAACCCTGCTGATCCCCCTTCACACCCAACCCTTCTCGTCCATATGCTTATCCAATTTTATCTTAAAGCTC
The DNA here is from genome assembly GCA_032716605.1 of Paralithodes platypus. Classification (NCBI taxonomy): domain Eukaryota; kingdom Metazoa; phylum Arthropoda; class Malacostraca; order Decapoda; family Lithodidae; genus Paralithodes; species Paralithodes platypus. Next base: position 3,481,284 of record CM064490.1, on the reverse strand, counting down.
CCTATCGTTTTTAATCCCACTATAGCACTTGGTAGTCCATTCCACCCATCTACAACTCTGTTACCAAACCAATATTTGCCTATATCTTTTCTGAAACGAAATTTATCTAATTTGAAACCATTGGTACGAGTTCTTTCGCTATCACTAAGCTTTAGTACATTTGTCATGTCCCCTTTGTTAATCCCACTAACCCACTTGAACACCTCTATCATATCCCCTCTAACTCTGCGTCTCTCTAACGAATGTAAGCCTAATTTCTTCAACCTTTCTTTATACGGAAGATTTCTAATATTATGGATCATTTTTGTCATTCTACGTTGTACTCTCTCCAATGAATCTATGTCCATTCTGTAATAAGGACACCAAAATTGAACAGCATAATCCATATGGGGTCTCACTAATGACAAGTAAAGTTTTAAGATAACATCAGCAGTTCTGTTACTCACACTCCTTGAGATGAACCCGAGAATCCTGTTTGCCTTGTTTCGAACGCTTATACACTGTTGTCTAGGCTTCAAATCATTGCTAACAAACACACCTAGATCTTTCTCACAATTCGAGTTTTCTAATTCCACATTAGCTAGTTTATATTTAACATTTGTATGCATCTTCCCTATCTTTAATACCTTGCATTTGTCAATGTTAAACTTCATCTGCCAATTTACTGACCATTCGTGTAAGGTATCTAGATCCCTTTGGAGGCACTCTATATCTCTAACTGAATCAATTGTTCTCCCCATTTTGGTATCGTCTGCAAATTTACCTTTTGTCTCCCTCACTCACATAATAATAAATACAAATAAATTTATAAGAAGAGGTGTGGATATCTACAGCCCATTTGCCCCAGCCCTTTTTGAGTTACAGAGGTTAGGGGTCAGGATTTCTGGCCTAACTATTATGAACAGGATATAGTTGAAAACGGATTGGGATTATTTATTGGTCCATTTCATTATTTATACTGAACAATTAAAGGGGTAGGATATATTTATTTATTTATTTGTACTGAACAATTAAAGGGGGTAGGATATATTTATGTATTTATACTGAACAATTAAAGGGGGTAGGATATATTTATGTATTTATACTGAACAATTAAAGGGGGTAGAATATGTATTTATACTGAACAATTAAAGGGGGTAGGATATATTTATGTATTTATACTGAACAATTAAAGGGGGTAGGATATATTTATGTATTTATACTGAACAATTAAAAGGGGTAGGATATTTATTTATGTATTTATACTGAACAATTAAAGGGGGTAGGATATTTATTTATGTATTTATACTGAACAATTAAAGGGGGTAGGATATATTTATTTATTTATGTATTTATACTGAACACTTAAAGGGGATAGGATATATTTATTTATTTATGTATTTTAATTTAAGGGAGTAGGGTATATTTATTTATTTATTTATACATTTATACTGAACAATTTAAGGGGTAGGGTATATTTATTTATTTATACATTTATACTGAACAATTAAAGGGGGTAGGGTATATTTATTTATACTGAACAATTAAAGGGAGTAGAGTATGTTTATTTCTTTATTATATAGATGGAACAATATAGTCATGCTCTTCAAATATTGCATAAAGAAAATCCCAAGTTAATTCCATTTACACATTTCCTGCCTTTCCTATTTACACCTACACACACAGGGCAGGATGTAGTCACGGAAAATATACATGGTACATGGAGGACATGGGCATATGCATGTATACATATATACATACATACCGGTACATATATACATACATACACAGATATATACTGTACATACATAAATATACATACAGACATAGCCTACATATACAGTATTCAGAAATGCATACATACATACATACACACAGTACATAGGACTACATATATTCATGAAGATATTCGTACATTTATAACACACACACAAACACACACACCAGTTGGCTAAATAGAGGGAAACTAAGAATCGATAAAGGCGGCTAGAGGATGACAAGCCGTGTACATGATCCAACAGTCATGTGTGCGTACCGAGTGGTGTGTGTGTGTGTGTGTGTGTGTGTGTACCGGGTGTTTTGTGTGTGTGTGTGTGTGTGTGTGTGTGTGTGTGTGTGTGTGTGTGTGTATACTGTATGTGGGTGTGTCGTGTGTGAAATATATATATTATATATATATATATATACTGTATGTATGTGTACATATATATATATATATATATATATATATTATATATATATATATATATATATATATATATATATATACTGTATGTATGTATACATATATATATATTATATATATATATATATATATATATATAAACTATATATATATATATATATACGGTATATATATATATATATATATATATATATATATATATATATATATATATATATATATATATATACATATACAGTTACAGTATATATCAATATTTCTACAAACGTCCCTAAAAATTAACAACTTACACAATGTGATGTGTAGGGTTAATAAATAATGAATTATTGCAACTACCGGGAATCGAACCCTACACATCACATTGTGTAAGTGGTTAAATGTTAAGGACGTTTGTAGAAATATTTATATAAATATAATGGCGTGTTAATTGTCATTTCTTCACAACAGAATATATATATATATATATATATATATATATATATATATATATATATATAGAGAGAGAGAGAGAGAGAGAGAGATAATTAAAGTTAACAATTAAATACAAAAATAAACAAAAAACAAGCAAAATACAAATAATCAATAAATTAAACAAGGAAAAAGGCAAAAGGGACAAACAAGTAAAGAAAGAAAGATAAGTGATTTGAGGAGGAACACCCTAATGTGAGTCAGTGTTCCCCCCCCCCCCCTCTCTCTCTCACACACACAACACACTCTGACTCACTCTCACTCTCTCTCTTTCTGTTTCTCTATTGATAACATGACCCAAAAGTTTGCTAAAGTGATATATATCTTTCCACGACATATCTCTCTCTCTCTCTCTCTCTCTCTCTCTCTCTCTCTCTCTCTCTCTCTCTCTCTCTCTCTCTCTCCATTTCCTATTATTGATCGCCTTTCTCTCAAGAATCTACCAGTCTAATAAATATATATATATATATATATATATATATATATATATATATATATATATATATATATATATATATATATATATATATATATATTTTATTTTTATTTTTTATTTTTTTTATTTCTATGTGGATGAGGGACACAAAAGGCAAAACTGCCTGTGACGAGTGCCTCCCCCAAGAGTTAAAAGAGTAACATGGCCAAAATTAAGGAACGTTCGAGCCAAAACGTCTGGACACACAGAGTTTGAAATAATTTAAAATGTAAAACTTGCAAACTAAACAAACCAAAATTGGGACAAGGACAATATAAAGTCAAATTAAATTATCAAAATCGCTATGTGAAACCTGTCTGTGGGACAGGTTGAATGAGAGCAAACTTCCAGCAAGAAGGGAAGACTTTAGAGGAGAGACAGAGATGAAAAAGTTTGCCTAGGCAGGGAGTCGGCACGGAAGCACAGTTGTTTAATTTAAGTCATAGGATGAGGAAAAAGATGAATTCTGGGAGACAGTTCCAGAGCTCAGCTGTTGAATAGAAGAAAGATTGGGAGTAACATTTCACTCTTGAGTTGGAGAGTTGTACAGAGTAGAGGTGGGATTGTTTTGTAAGACGGGTACTACGTACCCTACGTAGAGGAGGTGGTATGCACTGAGAGAGCTATGAGGAACACTGATTATTGTAGTAGCGATAGAATAGCGAGAGAGATTCAACATTGCGGCGAAGAGAGAGAGATTGCAGAGAGTCGGTGAGTGGACGGGAGTTAATGATACGAAAGGCTTTCCTTTCTACTTTGTCTAGAAGTGCTGTGAGAGAGGATCCTCCCCACACATGTGAACAATACTCAATACAAGGACGCGCTGTGCCCCTGTACAGAGCAAGAAGCTGTGCAGGGGTAAAGAAACCCCTTGAGGCGGTTGAACACACCCAGCTTTTGGGAGGCTTCCTTAGCAAGACTGGTAATATGGTCCTTCCAAGAGAGAGCAGAAGAAAAAGAGACACCAAGAATATTGAGAGAAGATGAAAGATTGATTTTTGTATTGTTGAAGAATAAGGGAAAATTGGGTTTGGGAAGCATTAAAGGTAACAAGGTTTTCTCTGCCCCAATTGGAAATGGTAGTTACATCAGAAGATAAGTGTTGTATGGCTTCATTACGTTTGCTTATGAGGAATTGCTGGCTGCCCCCTGGCTGATCCTTGTTCTGGGCAACTAAATTAATAGTGTAAGGTAGAGTCGTCTGTGGATGAATGGATGGGACTAAAGGTACAGTTCAGAAGATCATTTATGAAAATTATTAAGAGAATAGGAGATAGGACAGAACCCTGAGGAACACCAGAGTTGATAGGATGAGGAAGTTTATAGGGTGAGGAAGTGAACAATGGCCATCCATAACCGCACCTATGGAACGGCCGGAAAGGAAATTAGAGACAAAGGCACAGATGGAGGGATAGAAACCGAAGGAGGGTAGTTTAGAAATTAAAGATTTGTGCAAGACTCTATCGAAGGCCTTCGATATGTCTAAAGCAATAAAAAAGGTCTCACCGAAGTCCCGAAAGGAGGATATCCATGAGTTAGTAAGATATGAAAGAAGATCACCATTAGAATGACCCTTAAGGAAGCCATACTGGCGATCTGAGAGTAGATTATGAGAAGATAAATGCTTAAGAAATTTGGAAGCAACAATAGTTTTAAAAACTTTTTAGAGATACAAGAGATGAGAGTAATTGGTCGATACTTGGATGGTTGAGAGTGGTCACCCTTCTGTGAGACAGGTTGAATGAGAGCAAACTTCCAGCAAGAAGGGAAGACGTTAGAGGAGAGACAGATGAAAGAGTTTGCCTAGGCAGGGAGTCAGCACGGAAGCACAGTTGTTTAGTACAACAGGAGGAACACCATCCGGACCGTACGCCTTCTTACTATCAAGCCCAGAGAGGGTAGAAAGTACATCTTTGTTAAGAGATTAGAATATTAGGCATAAGTAGGAGAGAGGGGGGGGGGGGGGGTGGAGAGGGAGGAATAGCACCGGAATCATCCAAGGTGGAGTTTCTAGCAAAAGTTTGAGCGAAGAGTTCAGTTTTGTCAGAGGAAGAAGTGATGTTTGTGCTATCAGAGTGGAAAAGGGGAGGGAAAGACGAGGAAGAAAAATTGTTGGAGAGGTTTTTGGCTAGATGCCAGAAAGCTTGGGAAGAGCTAGAGTTGGATAGTTCAGTGCATTTATTATTGATTAAAGAGTGTTTGGCAACTCGAAGAACAGATTTGGCTTGATTCCGGGCAGAAACATAGGAAGAATGAGATTCTTGAGTCTTAACCCCTTCTGTACCGTCGACGTATGTTATATTTTATTCTAGCAATATGTAGACAATTTTATACAGCTTAGAAAGGATCTGTGGTAGTTAAATGGGTTGATTGAGATAGTTGGAAGCCTTATAATTGCTAAAGATCCTTCCTAAAGTGAATACAATCGATTAGTAGGAGCCAGAATAAAATCAAAAGAAGTCGTCGGTATAGAAGGGGTTAAGGCGTCGGTACCGTTTGAATGCTTCCTCCTTTTTGCAGTAGAACAAGCATGAGTAAACCAAGGTGTTTTTGCATTAGTCTGAGAGAAAGAAGATGGAATGTAAATGTATGCCTCCATGCCTGATAGGATTACCTCGGTAATGCGATCAGCACTCTCCGAGGGTCCCCGGCCACAGAAGCAAAAATAATTCCATGGGAAATCAAAGACGTACTGCCGGATAATCTCCCAGTCGGCAGCGCCAAAGTGCCACAAGCGCCGCCGGTTGGAAGGATCGAGTGGCCGTACAGGAGAGATAGGACAGGTGACAGAGATAAGTTTATGGTTGGAGGAGCCCAAAGGAGAAAAAAGATCGACAGTATAAGAAGAAGGGTTAGAAGTTAGAAACAAGTCAAGAATGTTGGGCCGATCTCTGAAGCGATTCGGGATACGGGTTGGTTGCTGCACCAACTGCTCTAGGTTATTTAGGATAGAAAAGATGTAGGCTTGTTCACCAGGTTGGTCAGTAGTAAGAGAGGAGAGCCATTGGCGGTGGTGAACGTTGAAATCTCCTAAGATGGAGATTTCTGAGAAGGGAGAGATGGATAGGATGTGTTCCACTTTAGAGTTTAGAAAGTCGGTAGAGTTAGCGGAAAGATAGACAGCACAGAAATATTTAGTATGAGAATGATAGGATAGTTTGAGTCATATAGTTGCGAAAGCAAGTGAGTTTGTTGTGCACGTATGCACAACATCCACCTTTGGCTTTGAAACTAGGATATATATATATATATATATATATATATATATATATATATCTTACTAACTCTTGGTCATCCTCCTTTCGGGACTTCGGTGAGACTTTTTCTATTGCACTAGACATATCGAAAGGTTTCGATAAAGTTTGGCACAAATCTTTAATTTCTAAACTACCCTCCTTCGGTTTCTATCCCTCTATCTGTGCCTTTGTCTCTAATTTCCTTTCCGGCCGTTCCATAGCCGTGGTTGTGGACGGCCATTGTTCATTTCCTCATCCTATAAACTCCGGTGTTCCTCAGGGCTCTGTCCTATCTCCTATTCTCTTTCTAATTTTTATAAATGATCTCCTTAACTGTACCTTAATTCCCATCCATTCATACGCAGACGACTCAACTTACCCATTAGCCTGAACCATAGTTTCAGAAGCCCCAGCAGCAATCCAAACGCAATGATCAAGACGAAGAACTCTTAAATTCTGATCTAACTACTATCTCCAATTGGGGCAGAGAAAACCTTGTTACCTTTAATGCTTCCAAACCCAATTCTCCATCTATCTACCCGTCAGGTTCTCCCAGGGGACTATCCCTTTTTCTTCAACAAAACAAAATCACCCCTTCATCTTCTCTCAATATTCATGGTGTCTCTTTTTCTTCTGCTCTCATTTGGAAGGACCATTACCAGTTTTGCTAAGGCAGCCTCCAGAAGCTGGGTGTGCTCAACCGCCCTTAGGGGTTCTTTTCCCCAGAACAGCTTTTGCTCTGTACAGGGGCATAGTGCGTCCTTGTAATTGAGTATTGTTCACATGGTGGAGGTTTCTCTCACACCGGCTCTCCTAGACAAAGTGACAGGAAGGCCTTTCTATGTGAACTCCCGCCAATAGAAGAGATACCGGAGGTCACCAACACTTGACAGAGACTGCAATCTCGTCTCTCTCCGCCGCATAATGTTGCCATCTCTCTCGCGTATTCCTCTCGCTAGATACATTATACTGGAAACTCGAGTGTTCCGTCAGTAGCTTTTCGCAGTGCATACCAGACGGTAAACTTTGACCTCGATTACGATAGGGCACGTTGGTAACCAGCCGTCTTGGGCAACTCAATCCCACCCCTAGTTGTTGTGCAATACGTCTCCAACCCAAGACGAGTGAAGACGTTTACTCCATCCAAAACCTGTCTTCCGAATCCACAGCTGAGTTACTGGATAATCTCATGTCCTAGAATACAGTCTTTCCCTCTTCATATTACTTAAAATTGCTTTCAAACTCCGTTCGTGTCCAGAGCATTTTTGGCTCGACTCGTCCCTTGAATTTTGGCCCTTTCACTCTTTCAAACCATGGGGGTCCAGCGCACTCGCAACTAGGCAAATTCTTTCTGCCAGATTGCCTACCGCACTCAATCCCTAAGAAAAAAAAAAAATACTAAGTAGATATATATATATATCACGTTATATGATATATGATATATATAATATATAGAGATATATATATATATATATAGTAGAGCTATATATATATAGATATATATATCATTATATGCTCAGGGCCCAATCCCCATTCTTGGGGGTAGCTCGTACTCATAGACAGAGCATATACAGGCGGTAGGAAACACAAAAGACAACATAAAAATCAAACAAATGTAAACACATGATTAAAAAACACAAACTCACACACCTCCAGGTCACCCAGGGAGAAGGACCCATGAGACCAGCGGTTACCAAGGTCGCTCCACACAACGCACTCACCCTCCGGCAATCTGGACCATCCGTGAGGAGGATTACGATCTCGGCAGGCAGACATGGGGCAGCCGGAGCCAAAGCCACAATCGCCTCCCACCACCACTTCCAGGCACCGTACGCTTCCTATATTAATCCGTCCCCACCACGGGCCAGGCGCCTTCAGGATGGACTTAGTTATCTAGTCGATAACTGCCCGCTGACGCCGACCGATGACTAACCCCCCAGCACGAAATATGAAAATACCGTTCGACGTGTTTCACCTGTCAAAGCTATTCAACTAAGGTACACTTCATCCATTCACTCCTGTGCCACTCTCGAACACTTTTCCCCTGCCGGTGATCTATAGGCATTCCTCTATCATCCAAAGCCATTCTTAATCCCATGTCCCCATCTCCAATCTCGAAATGGGGGGTCTTCCTACCCTTCTATCTCCCCTTGTACCTGATATCACCACATATTCTCTTTGGTCTAAGGCCTTTCATCTCTCCATGTTTGCGTTCAACATGACCATAATAAATTCCAGCTCAGCACCCTTCTGTCCACTCTGGCTGACCGAAATGTTTCCTGCCTGCCCCACTCTCCTACGTATCTCTTCATGCCTCAATCTGTCTCTACGAGTAACTCCACACTATACTCCTCAAGCAGGCTCATCTCGCATCACATCCAGCCCTCTTTTCTCCTTTGTTCTGTCATCCGCCACACTGTCTCAGCCCCATAACATCACGGGTTGGCACAACAATTCCTTGATAACAGTGCCACTTTTTACTTTCACTCCGGAGATTTCTCGTCTTCCACATACTTCCCAGTGCCTCCCCGAAAACCATTTCCCTTCCTTCACAACACTCTCTGTTGTTACCTCCACTTCCATACATCCTCCACTCCTGCTTATCGTTCCTCCTAGATATTTCAAACACTACTTGTTCCAACTATTTCCCCCTATCCACCCTCACCATCTAGATTACACCCTATCCTGCTCTCCCCTATGACACACCATTACTTTACTTTTATGCGACAGTTCACAGCCTCTCAGTTTCCTCCTTCCACAAACCACACCAAACTCTTCTTTGACGACCCGCTGCAGTTTTTCTCATCAGAATCCGCCACCACTGCTCTGTGTCAATCAGGCGAACACTCAGTAACTGATTCCAACTCCCCAAATCTTGTGTCATGCTTAGTCCGACCTAAACCCCAATCACTCTGCCACAGAGTTCTCCTTTTCACCTCCCTCACCCCACCATCCATAACACATATTAAAACAGCCATGGTGACATTACACAACCCTGTCGCAAACCTACCTTTACCTCAAACCATTCACTCAACTCACCATTTCCTACTCTCACACATATATATATATATATATACAGTATATGAAAATGAAGGAATAAATAGCAATCTCCCCTAAAAAAGGCGTATTGAGGAAGTGTTCAATACATGTCTTGAACCGGAACAGATTATAGGGGGCGAGAAACGGTACTGATAGA
>CM064490.1:3410621-3471645 GCA_032716605.1 Paralithodes platypus | reverse complement strand
GTATGACTGTGTGTATGTGAGTGTGTGTGACTGTATGACTGTGAGTGAGTATATGTGACTATGTGTGTGTATGACTGTGTGTATGTGAGTGTGTGTGACTGTATGACTGTGAGTGAGTATATGTGACTACCCCCCCTCCCGCCGGCGTGTGTATGTGAGGGTGTGATGACTGTATGACTGTTGAGTTGAGTATCCACCCTCCCCCGTGGGGACTATGTGTGTGTATGACTGTGTGTATGTGTGTATGTATATGTGTGTGTGTGTGTCACTCTGTCGCCAGCTTAACCCAACTTAACGCCACACGTCCCCGCCCCCTTCTCTCTCTCTCTCTCTCTCTCTCTCTCTCATAATATAGCATTGTTTTTGACATTATTAATCGAGTGAGATATTTTTGTACCGAAAAATTTACAAATATATCTCTATGTTATTTTTTAAAAGCCTGATAGAGGATCGATAGATATAGATAGGTAGATGTATACATATTAATATAAATTAAATATATACCGTATATATATATTTAATTCACCCCCCCACCCCCCACCCCAACACCTTCCACATAGGCATGGTAGTCCAGCCATCTAGGTGAACTGGATACATACATACATACAGTCATACATACATACATAGGGGAGGTGTGGCAGAGTGGTCTTGCCACTGGACTGGTAATCCAAGGGACCCGGGTTCGAATCCCAATATGTCAATGGGAAGATATTATTGGGTATTGAATTTGTGCTGTACCTAAGTATCAGTGCATTAACAACAGCACCACCGAAAATGCCACAAAACAAAATACCCTCATTGTTCCCTGATTAAATAGCACTGTATGAATATTCAATATGCTACAGGGGGGCAATGCCTAGTGAGTTACTTGCTCAATAGGTGGCGTTCTGAGAGTGAGGGTCCGAGTCTGGGGGGTGAGATTGTGAAGCGCAGAGGCGAAGCGGCTTCAGAGATGAAATTGCGAGCCGGGGTGCTTCGCATGTCTCACTCCCTAGACTGGAACAAGACCGCACGGGCCTCACCGTGTTCAGCGGTGTAGTGTAAAGGCTCTCAGCCTATGCCCGAGAGGGAGTAGTTGGAATATAGAAAAAAAACAAAAACAAAAAATACTGCGCATACATACATACATACATAAACACTACACACACACACACACACACACACACACAAACACACACAGAAACACACACACATATACACGCACACACACACACACACACACATACATACACACACACACCCATATATACGAACACACACACACATAGTTCCATAGATAGCTTACATTTAACACCCACCAATGTAAAGTATTTCCCGAGCACCAGGGTTGTATTCAGGTTGGCTCGCACTTTTCTATGGCTTCTTAAGGGGGGATCACCTGCTATTTTTCTCTCCTTTTCTCTCTCTCTCTGGGTTGTATCCATTCGGCCCTATTTAGCCAACTGTTTGAAGACGTTTATCCCCATCCAGGTGTCGATTTGTGCCAGCATATTTAAAAATGAAAATATGACAGCAGGCTAAATTTGTACATTTTCGATCAAATTTGTACATTTTCGATCAAATTTGTACATTTTCGATCAAATTTGTACATTTTCGATCAAATTTGTACATTTTCGATCAAATGTGTACATTTTTCGATAGAAACATTTTTCCGGCGAAGCCGGATTTATCCATACAATGCTGGCTCACTATTGCTCGCCAGGAAGAAATCGACACCTGGATAGGGATAAACGTCTTAAAACAGTAGGTTAAATGGGGCCGCATGGATACAAGCAGGTCACCCCCCTTATACTCCACACTCCACAGTATATATATAGTGGACTGCTACTCCACTTGTACTCCTTATATTTAATGCATTATATTTAACTTAAACATTGTACACCAGGATTACCATGTCCAAGCTAATATTTATGGACATCATCCTTTTAAATGGCTCATCCACATAATGTGTATTATAAGGGCAGGTTTTTAGTGTGTTCCTTAGACCTCCATCAAGCTTAAAATTACTCCCACTTGACCCCTTTTCAAGATAAATTTGTACATTTTTCGGTAGAAAAATTTCCCGGCCAAAGGCCGGTTCTTCTTAAATTACAGGCTCGCTATCGCTCGCCAGGAAAAAATCGTCACCTAAGTGGCACGAAAAGTCTTAAAATTGATTCTCCCCCTCCTTTTCCCTTTCTTCTTAAATGGGGCGAAAGGATCGAAAATTGACCATAAATGGCGGCTGAAAGGTCTTTAAAATTGACATAATGGGGCGAAAGGGTCTTAACCAATCGCCAAACTAATGGGGTGAACGCTCTTATTAATCTCAAAATCAATGGGGCTAAACATGAGGGAGAATGGGTTCCAAAAAAATATCCCTCAAGTGGAAATCTCCCCTTAAGGGGAGATTTCCACTTGAGGGATTTTTTTTCTTTGCCCCTTTCTCCCTCATGTTTAGCCCCATTGCTTTTGAAATTTTAAGACGTTCGCCCCATTAGTTTGGCGATTTTAAGAAGTTTCACCCCATTTATGTCACTTTTAAGACCTTTCGTCCCATTTAGGTGTCAATTTTTTCCTGGCGAGTGCTAGCGAGCCTGTAATTTAAGAGGAATCGGCCTTCGGCGGGGACTTTTTTCGACCGAAAAATGTACAAATTTATCTTGAAAGGGGGTCAAGGGGGTGTAATTTCAAGCTTGATGGAAGTCTAGGAAACACACTAAAAACCTCCCCTTAAGCTCAGTAGGCGGCCATAGTGTAAATTTGTATTGTACTGTTATTAATATAAATAGAATTATATATTAACAAAACAAAACAAAATTATATATACCGGTATATATATATATATATATATATATATATATATATATTGATAATATTAGATGCTATATATCGATATATAGATTATTATATATATACTGTATATAATTATAACCATGACACTTTCATATCCTGATTGGTAATAATTTCACGCCATTGTAACGTAAATTACAAACACTTTCTATCGTTGTATGCACTTTCTCTATCTCTCACACACACTCTCACTCTCTCTCTCTCTCTCTCTCTCTCTCTCTCTCACACACACTCTCTCTCTCTCTCTGTCTTTACCTATATATATATATATATATATATATATATATATATATATATATATATATATATATCTACCTATATATGTATCCATTCATCTGTGTAACTATATAACTGTCGCTCTGTTAAATACATATACTCGATATATATACAGTATATATATATATATATATATATATATATATATATATATATTATAATGTAAAACTTGCAAAACAAACAAACCAAAAACAGTGACGACAAAATAATTGTGGAATAATTATAGACAAAATAATTATGTGGAAATAACGAAAAACCACCCAAAACCACCACATAGAAGGTACAGTCGGCCTAATAAGTCACGTCTCCGCACCAAGTATGTGTTGATCAATAATTGGTATATTTTGAGTGAGATATACCAACATGTTCCTACACTTACCCACCCTATTCAACATCTGACAGACATTAATACAGCCCAGAGAGAGCCAAACGTAATGACAGCTGACCCATGACTTATTAGCGCCATTGTACAGCCACTGACAAATGTTCGTAGACTCTTGCAATATTCCATTAGGCAAATATATCCATTTATAATATAAAATTGATGTTCAAATAAAATCATCTAGGGAATTTCTAGGCCTACGATATATAATTATAAATACATATTATGTACCGGGTAGTGATAAATATACAGTGGATTTGATTGGAATGTCAATCTAAACGTATATATTTGCAAAAGGAATATCACAGCTCATGAATATATATATACATGTGTGCGTGTGTGTGTGTGTGTGTGTGTGTTTTCATTGTTTTTTGTTATGTTGTGTTGTCCCTATTCGGGCTCTGTCTCGAGTCGGCCACCCCTAGGAAAACAAATGGGAAAATGGGGAATGGGCATGAATACATATATACATACATAGCCTATATATATATAATACAAATATATATATAGAGTATACTGTATATATATATATAGCACACAAGACAATATCTATAAAAATACCCCCAATTTGCATACAAAGGCTTCTAGTCTCTAAATATACCCCCGGGTCCAAAAATATCCCTCACTAACAATGGAGATATTTTGAGGATATTTCTTGGTGTCAGTGGAAGGTGAAGACATAGTTGGGAGAGAGAGAGAGAGAGAGAGAGAGAGAGAGAGATGGAGAGGGATGATGAGGGGAGGGAGAGATGTTGAGGAGAGAGAGATGAGAGAGTAGACGATAGTGGCAGAGGAGTGGAGAGAGAGAGAGAGAGAGAGAGAGAGTGTGTGTGTGAGAGAGAGTATGAGTGTGTGTGTGTGAGAGAGATAGAGAGTATGAGTGTGTGTGTGTGAGAGAGATAGAGAGTATGAGTGTGTGTGTATGTGAGTGTGTGTGTGTATGTGTGTATGTACTGTGTGTGTGTGAATGTGTATGTGAGTGTGTGTGTATGTGCCTGAGTGTATATGTGTGTGTGTGTGTGTGTATGTACTGTGTGTGAGTGTGTATATGTGTGTGTGTGTATGTATGAATATGTGTGTATATATATATATATATAAATATATATATATATATATATATATATATATATATATATATATGTGGTACTGAAGGGGTTACAGGACACACAAGAACAATGGACTGATCTTTGCACGATAATATTATTGCTTGACGGCATTGCAAGTTGCACACACACACACACACACACTCTCTCTCCTATTCTTCCTTTTTTTCTCTGTCTCTCTCTCTATCTATCTTTATGAAATGGTTGTGTGTTCTCTCTCTCTCTCTCACTCTCTCTATCTCTCTCTCAAACACACTCTCACTCTCTCACACATTCTAACTCTTTCTCGCTCTCTCTCCATGTATCTATCTATCTCACTGAATCATATCTACCTATCCTCTCTCTCTCTCTCTCTCTCACTCTCGCTCTCTCTCTCTCTTTGGTCTCCCTGGAATGAACCACAAGGTCTATGAGATGCTAACTCATCCTTGTACCCCCCTCCCCCTCTCTCTCTCTCTCTCTCTCTCTCTCTCTCACTCTCACTCTCTCTCTCTCAGATTTGGTCTCCCTGGAATGAACCACAAGGTCTATGAGATGCTAACTTAATTTGCCTCCCTCTCTCTCTCTGGTCTCCCTGGAATGAACCACAAGGTTTATGAGATGCTAACTCATCCTTGTAGTCATTTCCGGTAACTAAACTAACGGGTAAACCCAATTCTTGTATTTCAAAACACCCTTCCTTCCTCATTCTCTCTCTCTCTCTCTCAACACTCCCTTCTTCTTTTCTCGATCTATATCCTCTCTTCTCTCTATCTCTCTCGCAAACACACACTTCTCTCATCTTTCTCTCTCTCTCTCTCTCTCTCTCTCTCTCTCTCTCTCTCTCTCTCGCAAACACACTTCCTTCTTTCCTTCCTCTCCCTCTCTCTCTCTCTCTCTCTCTCTCTCTATCTATCTATCTATCCATCTCTCTTACACACACACACACACTCACACACACACTCATACTCTCTCTCTCTTAGTCTGTACCGGTGACGACTTTATAATTTAATAAGTTATATATAGACGAGTTTGCACGGCTTACGAAGGACCTGTGGTAGTGAACAGGGTTAAGTGAGAGAGTTCCAAGGCCTTTTGTAAGCTGAGTAACATCGTCTAACAGTAGTGGCTTGTATCCAGTCGGCCCCATTCACCCAACTGTTATAAGACGTTTATCCCCATCCAGGTGTCGATTTCTTCCTGGCGAGGGGTAGCGAGTCAGCATTATATGACGAAATTCGGCTTCGTCGGAGACATTTTTCCATCGAAAAATGTACAAATTTAACCAGCTGTCAAAAACACTTATAAAAATATGCTGGCTCGCGTCTGAAAAAATCAACACCTGGATGGGGATAAATGTCTCAAGGGGAGATTTCCACCTGGAGGATTTTTTTCTGAACCTCTTTCTCCCTCATGTTTAGTCCCTTTGCTATTGAGATTTTAAGACGTTCGCCCCATTATTTTGACGATTTTAAGAACTTTCGACCCATTTCTGTCAATTTTAAGACCTTTCGTGCCATTTCGGTGTCGATTTTATCCTGGCGAGCGATAGCGAGCCTGTAATATAAGAGGAACCGGCTTTCAGCCGGGAAATTTTTCTACCGAAAAATGTACAAATTTATCTTGAAAGAGAGTCAAGGGGGTGAAATTGTAAGATTGCTGGAGGAGTAGAAAACAAACTAAAAACCTCCCCTTAAACCAGTAGGTAGGCTGAACGGGGCCTAATGGATACAACCCAGGGAGAGAGGGGGTACTTGTATACATCCCTGTGTATGGCATCCTGGAATATGGATCCTGCGACTTGTGTATGGATTGAAATACATATCCAAGTAGGATTTCCTCTCTCCTTAAGGGGAGATTTCCACTTGAGGGACTTTTTTCTTGACCCCTTTCTCCCTCGTATCTAGCCCCATTGCTTTTGAGATTTTAAGACGTTTGCCCCATTATTTTGGTGATTTTATGAATTTTAGCCCCATTCTGTCAATTTTAAGACCGTTCGTGCCTTCTAGGTGTCGATTTTATCCTGGCGAGCGATAGCGAGCCTGTAATTTAAGAGTAACCGGCCTTCGGCCGGGACATTCTTCTATCGAAAAATGTAACAAATTATCTTGAAAGGGGGTCAAGGGGGTGACATTTTAAGATTGCTGGAGGCGTAGGAAACAAACTAAAAACCTTCCCTTAATATATATAGGCAAAAGGTTAAGTATCCTTTATCACGCCGTGGTAACGTTGGTTGAAGCATGGAGAATCATCCTGACTGACGAGGGTTCGAGCCCCGCTGAGAGTATAAATTTGTTTTAGTAGCTCACTTGTATTTATGAGATATACCGGTATATATATATATATATATATATATATATATATATATATACCGGGTATATATATATATATATATATATATATATATATATATATATATATATATATATATATATATATATATAGAGAGAGAGAGAGAGAGTACGGTATCTATCTATCTATCTACCTATATAGCTATTTATCTATCTATCTATCTATCTATATAGCTATTTATATATATATCTATCTATCCACCTACCTCCCTCCCAATCTATCTATCTATCTACCTATATAGCTATTTATATATCTATCTATCTATCCACCTACCTCCCTCCCAATCTATCTATCTACCTATATAGCTATTTATATATCTATCTATCTATCCACCTACCTCCCTCCCTATCTATCTATCTATCTACCTATATAGCTATTTATATATCTATCTATCTATCCACCTAAACATACCTGGGAGAGAAAGAGACACGATTTGTTAAACATAATTCACCGTACTATATTTACACACAATTAGAAGTTTCTTAAGGGGAGGGTTTTAGTTTGTTCCCTAGACCTCCATCAAACTAAATAAAAAACACCCCCAAGACCCCCTTTCAAAACACCCCCAAGACCCCCTTTCAAAACACCCCCAAGACACCCTTTCAAAATAAAATTGGTTCCTGCTAATATTCCAGGCTCGCTAGCGCTCGCCAGGAATAAATCGACACCTAAATGGCACGAAAGGTCATAATAGTGACAAACAAATGAGGCGAAAGGTCTCAAAATCGCCAAACTAACGGAACGAACGTCTTAAAACCTCAAAACTAATATGCTAAACATGAGGGAGAAGGGAGTCCAGAAAAGCGAGTAGTACCCCCTTAAGAAATTGAATATAAATAATGTTTAAAAGGACGTCTCCGGTACAAAAGGGGTTAAGGGAGACAGTTCGAAGCCTGTTAATTGCTGGAGGCCTTTTGTAAGATGGATAAAATCGTCTAATAGTTGCCAGAATAGTGTTTAACCCCTTGAAGCTCTGACGCGTTTTAGCAGTTTATTTTGGCTATCATTAGACGATGTTATGCAGCTTAGGAAGGATCTGTGGGTATTAAAAGGGTGAATACTATCTCAATCAACCCTCTGACTTCCATATACCGTTACTAATCTGAATAAAATCGTCTAATAGTAGCCAGAAAACAGAAAATAAATGCGTATTGGAGCTTGAAAGGGTTAAAAGGACGTCGCCGGTACAGAAAGGGTTAAAATGATGTGTTAATAAAGATAATGTTTTGCACACTCTGCAGTATCTTCCAGTATCTCCTCGGAATGGACCGCAAGGGCTCGGAGATACTAACTATTCATTGTAACTCCTTGTACCTACCTCTCTCTCTCTCTCTCCCTCTGAAACACACACACTCACTCTCTCACTATCTATAGGCTATATCTATCTATCTGTCTTACTATCTATCTATCTATCTATATCTATCAATCGATCTATCTACCTATAGCTCACTCTCTCTCTCTCACTTCCTCATTCGCACAGTTTCTTTCTCACTCTCTCTCTCACTTCTCTCTCTCCCTCTCTCTATCTCATCCATCTCTCTCTCTCACTTCCTCATTCTCCATCTCTCTCCCTCTCTCTCTCATTCTCCATCTCTCTCACTCTCCCTCTGTCTCTCTCTCTCACTTCCTCATTCTCCATCTCTCTCTCTCTCACTTCCTCATTCTCCATCTCTCTCTTTCTCTCTCTCTCTCACTTCCTCATTCTCCATCTCTCTCCCTCTCTCTCACTTCCTCATTCTCCATCTCTCTTTCTCTCTCACTTCCTCATTCTCCATCTCTCTCTCTCTCTCTCACTTCCTCATTCTTCATCTCTCTCTCTCTCTCTCACTTCTCATTCTCCATATCTCTCTCTCTCTCACTTCCTCATTCTCCATCTCTCTCCATCTCTCTCTCTCTCTCACTCACTTCCTCATTACCCGTGACTAAATGGGGCGATATTCTTACTTCACACTCTGGACACGACCTCTATGCTAACTTGCAAGAGAGTTCACTTTTTCAATTTGTACAATCTCCGACCCGTGCGATAACTTTCACTTTAAAGTTTACTAGTAACAAATCAAATAGCAGCATTGAGAAAGTCCCTAATTTCAAGAAAGCAAATTTTCATAAACTTAAATCAAAGCTTAAAGAAACTGACTGGAGCTTTCTGACTAACAATAACGACATAAATACATCTTGGGAGTGTTTCACAACCACTTACCTTAAGGCAGTGCAAGACTGCATACCATCGAAAATACGGCGTCCAGGCCATAATGATAAGCCCAAATGGTGGAATAAAGATATTTCAGACTGTCTGCTTGCTAAAAAATTTGCTAATGATAGATTAAAATCCTCACAAAATGACGAAGAACGGGTGAAATTTGTAGAGCTACGACGCAAAGCCAAAAAGTTAATTAAGCAAAGTAAAAAGACCCTGGAGTTACATGTTGCGAATCAAAGTAAAACAAACCCGAAAGAATTCTATAGTTATATCAGAAAGAAAAAAGTAGTTACTTCAACTGTTGGACCCGATGAAAATGGAGAATACACCAAAGACGAAGTACAAATGAGTAATGCCCTCAATACCTTCTTTGCATCAGTTTTTACAACCGAAGACCTCAGTGATATCCCTACACCATCGCCGATTCAGATTGATAATTCAGATGTTCTAAGCAATATTACCGTTACAGAGAGAGAAGTATTGAATTGTTTAGACAAACTCAAGGTAAATAAAATGCCTGGACCTGATACAATCTCGCCTAGAGTTCTAAAGGAAGCTAAGGATGAGCTCTCCAAACCACTGACATTGCTATTCAATGAATCCTTGCAGTCTGGGACTATGCCTGATCAGTGGAAGCTAGCCAACGTAACACCGATATTCAAAAAAGGCATCAAATCCCTACCCAGTAACTATCGTCCAATTAGCTTAACCTCAATTGTATGTAAAATGCTAGAAACGGTCATAAGAGACAGACTCGTAAATCACTCACTTAAAGATACTCAACACAGCTTTCGTAAAAAACGTTCCTGTTTAACAAACCTCTTAGACTTCTTCCACGATATCCTCAACCTCTACGATGAGAGTAAAGCTGTAGATATTATATACCTTGATTTTCAAAAGGCCTTTGACAAAGTTCCCCACAAACGTTTACTGCTAAAACTAAAAGCGCATGGAATACAAGACGGTGTGTTGAAATGGATAGAAAATTGGCTCAGCGACAGAAAGCAAAGAGTAGTCATAAACGGTAAGGCATCTAAATGAACCAATGTAAGTAGCGGGGTACCCCAGGGATCGGTACTAGGACCAATTCTCTTTCTAATTTACATCAACGACATAGATGAGGGTCTCGCCTGTACAATCTCAAAATTTGCTGACGATACAAAAATTGCAAATAGCGTACTCTCAAAAGAACAAGTTGACGATGTGCAACACAATCTAGATAAATTGTCATGTTGGGCCCAAATTTGGCAAATGAGTTTCAATGCGGATAAATGTAAAGTACTACATATCGGATACCTAAATGAGAAAGCAAACTATTCGATGAATGGCACTCAGCTTAAGAATGTAAACAGAGAAACCGATCTGGGAGTAACAATATCGAGTAACCTAAAACCGAGTCAACAATGTTCAGAAGTTGTTAAGAAGGCAAACAAAATAATTGGCTTTATAGGCAGGTCATTTGAGCATAAATCCAAAGAAGTTATCCTAACCCTTTACAATTCCTTAGTCCACCCTCTTCTGGAATACTGCGTTCAATCCTGGTGCCCTTATTACCAAAAAGATATAAACAAGCTAAAAACGAGTTCAATGTAGAGTTACCAAAATGATACCTAGCCTAAAGAACAAACCATACGAAGAGCGTCTTAGAGAATTAAATCTATTTCCTTTAACCCAGCGCAGATTAAGAGGTGACTTAATTCAAGTGTTCAAAATCATCAAAGGCATCGACAATATGAACTGTAGTAAGTACTTCACTATTGACCAATCTAATTACACGCGGGGAAACGGTTGCAAAATTATTGGTAAATCTTTTAACTCACACGAATCTAAGAATTTCTTCTTCAATCGAGTTGTCAACTTGTGGAATGGGCTTCCCCGAAACGTTGTAGACTGCAGCACCGTTGATTCATTTAAACTCCGCCTAGACAAATATCTCGCATCAAACCCGCGACTGACTGAGTTTGTAAATTAATAACTTTATTTTATCCCCCCCTCAGTTACTAACCCATCTGTCCCCTACTAACTTCCTAATCCTGCCACGGACATTAGTTCCAGGGCAGTAGTTCCCTTTCCAATGTTCCCTTACCCACTCTAAACCACTGTTTGGACACTTGATCCTCAGTGTTTTGGAGGACAAGCAGCCTAGAAGGGTCACTAGACCTATAGTTGCTCGATTTCCTTTGTACTCCTTTGTACTCATTCTCTCTCTCTCTCTCTCTCTCTCTCTCTCTCTCACTCTTGGGATCGCTCACACGAAATACTCATAGTCTATTCGTGACCTTTATCACACACACACACACACACACACCTTTATCAGATTAAGAAGGTTGCCTATTACACTATTTCCCTACCCTCCCACACACACAGACATATATACATAACATACCGGTACATGTACACACTATATGTACTACCCTCACACACGCACACACACATATAAACATATATATATATATATATATATATATATATATATATATATATATATATATATATATTTTGTTTTTTTTTGTTTTTTCTATATTCCAACTTACTTCCTCTCGGGCATAGGCTGAGAGCCTTAACATTCACCGCTTTTACAATGAACAGTGAAGCCCGTGAGGTCTTGTTCCAGTCTAGGGAGTGAGACATGTGAAGCACGTAGAGTACAACGAGACTGTCATCTTGCCTTCACATGAGGCACGGTGCTCACTCATGGCCCGAAACGACCCCATCTTGAAGCCATCTCGTTCCCGTGCTTCACTTCACCCCCTACACTCGGACTCTCACACTTACACAAACAACGCCACCTGATGAGCAGATAGCTCACCAGGCATTGCACCCCTATAGCATATTTTGAATATGGGAAAATTCATACAGTGCTATTTAATCAGGAACAATGAGGGTATTTTATTGACGTTTCGGTGGGCTTTGTGGTAATGCACTGATACCAGGTACAGCACAATTCATCCCAATAATATCTTCCCATTGATACATCGGGATTGAACCGGGACCTTTGGATTACCAGGCCAGTGGCAAGACCACCCACCACACTATATATAATATATATATATATATATATATATTATATATATAATATATATAATTATATATACACAAACACAACACCACACACACATATAAACGCACATACATATATATAAACACACGTACACACACACACACACACATATAAACACACATACATATATATAAACACACACACACACCTACACCCACACACACATACACACACAAGACACGTACACACACACACATACACACCTCCCCGTGGCGTAACTGATAGCGCGTCTGGCTCACAACCAGAAGGTCCCGGGTTCGAGACCCGGGCGGGGAAGAGACATTTGGGCAAGTCTCTTAACGGTGTAGCCTCTGTTCACCTAGCAGTATAAATAGGAACCTGGTATAAGTGGACGAAGTTGTGACGTCCCATCTGGGGTTGGTGATCGGTTACAAGGTGAGATGGGTATCGTACTGGTCAACCTAAGCTACTGGTCAACCTAAGCCTTCGGGTGAGAACGGTACCGTAGTGAGAATGGTACCGTACAGATTAACCCTAAGCCTTCGTTTCCAAATGTCGCCAATTGGCTATAATACAGACTACACACACATCCACAGCCATTCCAACGATACATAAACACTTAACATGCATTTCACGCAATACACACACACACACACACACACACACACACACACACGCGCTAACCACTATTGAACAGCAAGCAGTATAAGGTCTTAACATAGAGTGAGTATGTTAAGAGCTTATACTTATACTTATACTTATACTAGAGTGAGTGGGCGGGTGCCCAACCCCTTGAAATAGGGGAGCTATCCCCCCGCCAAAGGCGGCTTTCTAGGGCCTTTCCTAGATGATGCTGAGAGGATTGGGTTCTAGTCATGTGGTGATGGGCTGGTCTATCAGAGTGAGAACTGAGCGATCTCTGCCATACCCATAGCTTACTCTGACTGTTCCTTTATGGTGATGGGCTGGTCTATCAGAGTGAGAACTGAGCGATCTCTGCCATACCCATAGCTTACTCTGACGTTCCTTTATGGTGATGGGCTGGTCTATCAGAGTGAGAACTGAGCGATCTCTGCCATACCCATAGTTTACTCTGACTGTTCCTTTATGGTGATGCGGTCTATCAGAGTGAGAACTGAGCGATCTCTGCCATACATAGCTTACTCTGACTGTCCTTTATGGTGACTGGCTATCAGAGTGAGAACTGAGCGATCTCTGCCATACCCATAGCTTACTCTGACTGTTCCTTTATGGTGATGGGCTGGTCTATCAGAGTGAGAACTGAGCGATCTCTGCCATACCCATAGCTTACTCTGACTGTTCCTTTATGGTGATGGGCTGTCTATCAGTGAGAACTGAGCGATCTCTGCCATACCCATAGTTACTCTGACTGTTCTTTTACTTATATTTTCTAGATCTCAAGTGACGGCGTCTCTTCCGTGGATTGACCTCCCAATCTATCAAGATTGGAAGCCAAAGCGTCACATTTTTCCCTTGCCCCTCAACTTTCTCTTCATAATTGCTGAGGGGCACAGGGCCCTGGGTGGGGCTTTGGTTTCCCGGGCGGTTCCGCACCCTCCTCAGCTCCCCGCCATGGAGTGGCTTCGGTCACCCAGGCTTTATTGTGGTAGGCAGGGAGGGTTCTGTGGGGGCGCTCGGTTATGGCCTTGGAATTGCTCGGGGCCTTGGGGAACAACAACACCAACATAGAGTGAGTGAGTGAGTGAGTGATTGATTGATTGATTGATAAAGAGAGAGAGAGAGAGAGAGAGAGAGAGAATATGACTCACACTAAGGCTATATTCAAACATCCTTTATTGACACACACACACACACACACACACACACACACACACACACACACACACACACACACTGTTCCGAGGCACAAATTGCTCTTGAAGGGAGGTATTGTTATAAGCTTATAAACTAAACACAACTTATACAGTATATATATAAACAATTAATATAAATTTCTTAAGTGAAGGTTTTTAGTTTGTTTCCTACTCCTCCAGCAATCTAAAAAAAATCACCCCCTTGACCCCCTTTCAAGATAAATTTGTACATTTTTCGGTAGAAAAATGTCCCGGCCAAAGGCCGGTTACTCTTAAATTACAGGCTCGCTATCGCTCGCCAGGATAAAATCGACCCCTAAATGGCACGAAAGATCTTAAAATTGACAGAATGGGGCGTAAATTCTTAAAATTGCCAAACTAATGGGGCGAAAAAATCTCAAAAGCAAGGGGGCTAAACATGAGGGAGAAAGGAGTCAAGAAAAAAGTCCCTCAAGTGGAAATCTCCTCTTAATTTGGCCTGAATCTGTATATGCATATCTGGGCGTGACCTCTCTCTCTCTCTCTCTCTCTCTCTCCGCATTAATGGGAGATATCCACTGGAGTGATTTTTTTTTCTTGACTCCTTTCTCCCTCATGGTTAGCCACATTGCTTTTGATATTATAAGACGTTCGCCCCATTATTTTGACAATTTTAAGAACTTTCGACCCATTTCTGTCAATTTTAAGACCTTTCGTGCCATTTAGGTGTCGATTTTATCCTGGCGAGCGATAGCGAGCCTGTAATTTAAGAGGAACCGGCTTTCAGCCGGGACATTTTTCTACCGAAAAATGTACAAATTTATCTTGAAAGGGGGTCAAGGGGGTGTAATCTTAAGCTTGGTGGATATCTAGAGACCAAACTAAAAACCTCCCCTTGAGGGGGAATGGGCGTATTTATTTGCGCATTTATATATAGCCTATCTATCTATCTATCTATCTATCTATCTATCTATCTATCGTCATCGGGATTACAGTTTTTACTAAATATGCTTGGAAATGAAGCAAAAGAAATTGATATTGACATTAATATTAATAAATCATCATGCATGTATTTCAAAGACAACAAAGATAAAAACTTAAAGCCAAAGTTGATGCTATGTGGAGAGATATTGAATGTTGTTAATGAACAAAAGTTTCTAGGGTTTATAATAGATGATAATTTAAATAATGACAAAGACGTAATTAGGTGTCTTGTCATTATTTAAATTATCATCTATTATAAACTCTAGATACTTTTGTTCATTAAGACGTAATTAGGTGTCGTAACAAGTTTTATAATGAATTTAATTGTATTTTACGTCAATTTTCTAATGTTAATGTTAGGGTTTTTACTCAGTTGTTCCAAAGTTACTGCTCAAGTTTTTATGGTTCTGAATTATGGTTTTATAACAAAAAGTGCAAACTTCCTCTTAAGCAATTTGCAATTGGTTACCACAAAGCAATAAAGAAAATGCTGAAATTAAAATATTGGGAAAGTAATCATGCATGTGAATTGGCGGGACTAATGACATTTAATCATTTAATGAATTGGTTAAAAATTAGATTTGCTCACAAATGTCTCCTAAAACCTTGCAAGTTTTTACAGAAAGTTTATTAAACCTTGATGAATACCTATCGTTAGGAAAGGAAGTTAACCATATCCTATTACAGGAATATGACGTATCAGATTTGAAAACTAATGATATAAATGCTATCAAGTCAAGAATTATGTTTGTACAAAACCATGAACCTAGAATGCGGTAATGTATGAGGTTACTGTTATCTCTATTGTATATATGTAAACAGTTAATTGTGTTGCCTTTTATGAAATACAGATTTGAGTCTGAGTCTATCTGTATATATGTAAAATGTTACCATGTAACCTTTTATGAAATAAAGAATTAACTATCTATCTATATGCTCAGGCCCAATCCACATTTTTTCTATTTTTATTAATATGATGTATATTTGTATGATGTATATTTGTATGATGTATATTTGTATGATGTATATTTGTATGATGTATATTTGTATGATGTATATTTGTATGATGTATATTTGTATGATGTATATTTGTATGATGTATATTTGTATTATGTATATTTGTATGATGTATATTTGTATGATATATATTTGTATGATGTATATTTGTATTTGTATGAATATTGTATGTATATTTGTATGATGTATATTTGTATGATGTATATTTGTATGATGTATATTTGTATTTGTATGATGTATATTTGTATTTGTATGATGTATATTTGTATGATGTATATTTGTATTTGTATGATGTATATTTGTATGATGTATATTTGTATTTGTATGATGTATATTTGTATGATGTATATTTGTATTTGTATGATGTATATTTGTATGATGTATATTTGTATGATGTATATTTGTATGATGTATATTTGTATGATGTATATTTGTATGATGTATATTTGTATTTGTATGATGTATATTTGTATTTGTATGATGTATATTTGTATGATGTATATTTGTATGATGTATATTTGTATGATGTATATTTGTATTTGTATGATGTATATTTGTATTTGTATGATGTATATTTGTATGATGTATATTTGTATTTGTATGATGTATATTTGTATGATGTATATTTGTATTTGTATGATGTATATTTGTATGATGTATTTGTATTTGTATGATGTATATTTGTGATGTATTTGTATGATGTATATTTGTATGATGTATATTTGTATGATGTATATTTGTATGATGTATATTTGTATTTGTATGATGTATATTTGTATGTATGATGTATTTGTATGATGTATATTTGTATGATGTATATGTTGATGATATGATTTGTATGATGTATATTTGTATGATGTATATTTGTATGATGTATATTTGTATTTGTATGATGTATTTGTATGATGTATTTGTATTTGTATGATGTATATTTGTATGATGTATATTTGTATTTGTATGATGTATATTTGTATGATGTATATTTGTATTTGTATGATGTATATTTGTATTTGTATGATGTATATTTGTATGATGTATATTTGTATGATGTATATTTGTATGATGTATATTTGTATTTGTATGATGTATATTTGTATGATGTATATTTGTATGATGTATATTTGTATGATGTATATTGTATGATGTATATGTATTTGTATGATGTATATTTGTATTTGTATGATGTATATTTGTGATGTATATTTGTATGATGTATATTTGTATGATGTATGTTTGTATGATGTATATTTGTATTTGTATGATGTATATTTGTATGATGTATATTTGTATTTGTATGATGTATATTTGTATGATGTATATTTGTATGATGTATATTTGTATTTGTATGATGTATATGTGTATTTGTATGATGTATATTTGTATGATGTATATTTGTATGATGTATATTTGTATTTGTATGATGTATATTTGTATTTGTATGATGTATATTTGTATGATGTATATTTGTATTTGTATGATGTATATTTGTATGATGTATATTTGTATTATGTATATTGTATATTTTGATGGTATTTGTATTTGTATGATGTATATTTGTATGATGTATATTTGTATGATGTATATTTGTATGATGTATATTTGTATTTGTATGATGTATATTTGTATTTGTATGATGTATATTTGTATTTGTATGATGTATATTTGTATTTGTATGATGTATATTTGTATTTGTATGATGTATATTTGTATTTGTATGATGTATATTTGTATGATGTATATTTGTATTTGTATGATGTATATTTGTATTTGTATGATGTATATTTGTATGATGTATATTTGTATGATGTATATTTGTATGATGTATATTTGTATGATGTATATTTGTATGATGTATATTTGTATGATGTATATTTGTATGATGTATATTTGTATTTGTATGATGTATATTTGTATTTGTATGATGTATATTTGTATTTGTATGATGTATATTTGTATGATGTATATTTGTATGATGTATATTTGTATGATGTATATTTGTATGATGTATATTTGTATGATGTATATTTGTATTTGTATGATGTATATTTGTATTTGTATGATGTATATTTGTATGATGTATATTTGTGTTTGTATCATCTATATTTTTATTTGTATGATGTATATTTGTATGATGTATATTTGTATTTGTATGATGTATATTTGTATTTGTATGATGTATATGATGTATATTTGTATTTGTATGATGTATATTTGTATTTGTATGATGTATATTTGTATGATGTATATTTGTATGATGTATATTTGTATGATGTATATTTGTATGATGTATATTTGTATGATGTATATTTGTATTTGTATGATGTATATTTGTATTTGTATGATGTATATTTGTATGATGTATATTTGTATTTGTATGATGTATATTTGTATTTGTAATATGTATATTTGTATGATGTATATTTGTATGATGTATATTTGTATTTGTATGATGTATATTTTTATTTGTATGATGTATATTTGTATGATGTATATTTTTATTTGTATGATGTATATTTTATTTGTATGATGTATATTTTTATTTGTATGATGTATATTTTTATTTGTATGATGTATATTTTTATTTGTATGATGTATATTTTATAATGTATGATGTATATTTGTATTTGTATGATGTATATTTTTATTTGTATGATGTATATTTGTATTTGTATGATGTACATTTTTATTTGTATGATGTATATTTTATTTGTATGATGTATATTTTATTTGTATGATGTATATTTTATTTGTATGATGTATATTTTATTTGTATGATGTATATTTTATTTGTATGATGTATATTTTATTTGTATGATGTATATTTTATTTGTATGATGTATATTTTATTTGATGTATATTTTATTGTATGGTGTATATTTTATTGTATGATGTATATTGTAATGTATATTATTATTGTATGATGTATTTTATTTGTATGATATATTTATTGTATGATGTATATTTTATTTGTATGATGTATATTTTATTTGTATGATGTATATTTTATTTGTATGATGTATATTTTATTTGTATGATGTATATTTTATTTGTATGGTGTATATTTTTATAATGTTGTTTATAGTTTCCTGCCTAGACCTCCATGAAGCTTCTTATATAAGGGTTAAGGGGAGGTTTATAGTTTGGTCCCTAGATATCCATCAAGCTTAAGATTACACCCCCTTGAGCCCCTTTCAAGATAAATTTGTACATTTTTCGGTAGAAAAATTTCCCGGCTGAAAGCCAGTTCCTCTTATATTACAGGCTCGCTATCGCTCGCCAGGATAAAATCGACACCTACATGGCACGAAAGGTCTTAAAATTGACAAAAATGGGTCGAAAGTTCTTAAAATCATAGATTCATAGATAGAAAGTTCATAGATTTCTAAAATTAGAAAAGCAATGGGGCTAAACATGAGGGAGAAAGGAGTCAAGAAAAAAATCTCTCAAGTGGATGTCTCCCCTTAAGGAAGAGTCAGCCGGGGAATAAGTTGGGACATTTACAGCCCATTTGCTCAAGCCCTTTTTGAGTTACAGCTCGGTTAGGGTTCACACCTATAATGAATGGACTTTTAGTGGTGGATTTTTATTTTATCATATGTGTATGAATGAGACAAAAGGCAGTCTGCCTGTAACGAGTGTCTCCCCCAAGCCAAAAGAGTGATAGAGCCAAATTCAAGGGACTTTACAGTCAAAATGCCTGGTAACACAAAGTTTAAAGCAATTTAAGTCCTAGGATGAAGGAAAAATTGATTGAGGGAGAGAGTTCCAGTTTACTATTGAGTAGAAGAGAAGATAGACTGAGCAAATATTCCAATTCTTGTGTTGGAGAACTGGACAGAATAGGAGTGGAACTGTGGAAAGACGGGTGCCTCGCACTCACACAGAGAGAGCTCTGAAGAACACTGATTATAGTAATAGCAATAGTAGAGTGAAAGAGATGCAACATTGCGGCGTGTAGAAAGAGATTGGCTTCACTGAGTTGCTGTGATACTCGCTCCTATATATACTACCTCCAAGATCCACCACCACCACCACCTCCTCCCTCCCTCCACCCTAATCTTGTGGGGCCCCGTCTGAAGCATAAGGACCTCGCCGTTAACACATACAAACACACACACACATGAAGCGTACATCGACACCACAATATATACACACACACACATACACATATAAGATATATACTTACTTTAACACACACACACACATACACACATTGAAAACGTACATCAACACCACCACGGTCATGTGTACACAACAATACACACACAGATGTATATATAGTTTTATACATACACACGCGTACACACAGATATACACATACACACATGTGAAGCGTCCATCGACACCACCTCAGGCTTTATGTACGCAAGAATATATACACACAGATTCACATACACACACACACGCACACATTAAACATACAGCCATAGAATACACTAATATATATATATATATACTTGAATATACACATATTCATACATTCAAACATACACCTACACACACACAGACAGACACATGTACACACACACACAGACACACACACACACACACAGACACACACACACAGACAAACACAGACACATACATACATGCACACACACACACACATATATATACACACACACACATACACACACGCACACACACGTAGGGTATAATTAATATCTCAGAGACCTTGCGGTCCATTCCAGTATAGATGAACAGATTAGAGAGAGAGAGAGAGAGAGAGAGAGAGAGAGAGAGAGAGAGAGAGAGAGAGAGAGAGAGTTTACAAGGACTAATTAGTATCTCAGAGACCTTGCGTTCCATTCCGAGGAGATACAGGCAGTGGAAGGAGAGAGACTGTTTAGTGCACTACACTCATTACAGAGTGTGCAAAATACTATCTACTGTCTTCTTGAACTGCTCTACTGAACAACTGTTTACAACTTCGGAGGGAAGTTTGTTCCAGGTAGAACATATCTTATATGTGAACAAGTTTCCACAGATACTAGTGCTGAACCTTTTCAATTCTAATTTCCAGCCATGGTTGCGTGTTCTATTCATATTGAGGCTAAACATTTTGCTATGATCCACATTGTCAAACCCATTAAGTATTTTAAAGACTTTAATAAGCTGACCTCGTAGTCTGCGTGAGAGAGAGAGAGAGAGAGATATTTTACATAGATACACTGACCACACAGACCTTACGATCCCAGCGAGGTGGTCAGGACTTAATTATAGTAGAGATAGCTAACCCGAGAGTAAGGTACAGTGGAAGGAAAGGATAGCAAAGAAGAGAGAGAGAGAGAGAGAGAGAGAATGACCTCCCACATAGTATTAAATTCACTGTCACTTCTGTCCCTCTACCGTTTACAATTTTCTCACGGTATTTATTACTACTATTACTACTACTACTACTATTACTACTACTACTACTACTACTACTACTACTATTACTACTACTACTACTATTACTACTACTACTACTATTACTACTACTACTACTACTACTACTACTATTACTACTACTACTATTACTACTACTACTACTATTACTACCACTAATATACACATAGACACACACACACACACCAAACACGAATACTAGTCTATTACTACTACTACTAAAGTTCTACTGTACACACACACACACACACACACACACACACACACACACACACACACACACACACACACACACACACACACACACACACACACACACACACACACACACACACACACACACACACTCCCGTTCTCTCTCTCTCTTGCTCCACAAGGACTCGTGAGAAACACTAACTATTTTTATTATGAGAATCTCCCAAGTGTTATGTAATATATTCTCTCTCTCTCTCTCTCTCTCTCTCTCTCTCTCTCTCTCTCTCTCTCTCTCTCTCTCATATGATCCTACTGGCCGGGATTCGAACCTGGGTTACCACATACAGATCTTAACCCTTTCGCTGCGGGTGATGTTCTGGAATGTTTTGGCAAGTTACAGCAATTTCCAGGCTTTAAAAGCCTGTAAAGACCGTAAAAATCGAGTGTCAGTGGGCGGGAGCGTGAGGGGCCCACCTCCGACCCTCAGAGCACCGAGCGGCTCACTGATGTTGAGTGTGTCTCGCGCGAGTCTCTCTCTGTCTCTCTCACCAGTGTAGCCAAGCGAGCGAGTGTTACATAATAGCGGGGTTCCCGCGTTTCACTGGGACCACTGCGAGTGAACCAGACCACGTACGGGGCCCGTTCTGGTGTCATTTTGAAGCTATTCTCGCCTAGTTTTCAGCAGAATACAGTTCATGTAATGCAGATGCTTGATTTATCATTCAGGAGTGCCTGAATAAGCCCTAAATAGCCCAAAATAGGCCGCAGCCAATGGGTTAAACACTCTAAACACTAAACCATCAAGACGGTTAAAGGCTAAGGACACGACTATAATTTGACATGATCCATTTATCAAATACTGGATATAATTCTAACCATGTACCGGTACTCAGACCCAACTGCACACTGAATAGCCTAATGTTTAAGGGGAGGTTTCCACTTGAGGGATTTTTTTCTTGACCCCTTTCTCCCTCATGTTTAGCCCCATTGCTTTTGAGATTTTAAGACGTTTGCCCCATTAGTTTGGCGATTTTAAGAACTTTCGCCCCATTTCTGTCAATTTTAAGACTTTTCGTGCCATTTAGGTGTCGATTTTTTCCTGGCGAGCGATAGCGAGCCTGTAATTTAAGAGTAACCGGCCTGCGGCCGGGAAATTTTTCTACCGAAAAATGTACAAATTTATCTTGAAAGGGGGTCAAGGGAGTGAAATTTTAAGGTTGTTGGAGGAGTAGGAAACAAACTAAAAACCTCCCCTTAATGAGGGAAGGAAAGGAAAGGATATATATATATATATATATATATATATATATATATATATATATATATATATATATATATAACGGTTGAGGGTGTAGTCTGATATCTCACCTTGTTCCGCCCACTATCACTTGATACGGTATTCACCTTATGATAATTAGTGATAGGAACGACTCACTCACGCTCTCTCTCTCTCTATCTATTCATCTACCTAACCCTCTTTCACACACTCACTGTTTCTTTCTTTCTCTCTCTCTCTCTCTCTCTCTCTCTCTCTCTCTCTCTCTCTCTCTCTCTCTCTATCTATGTAACCTCTCTCACTCTCTCTAACTATCTATCTAACCGTCTCTCACACTCTCTCTCTCTGTATCTATCTAACCCTCTCTCACACACTCACACTCTCTCTCTCTCTCTCTCTCTATCTATCTATGTAACCTCTCTCACTCTCTCTAACTATCTATCTATGTATCTATCTAACCGTCTCTCACACTCTCTCTCTCTGTATCTATCTAACCCTCTCTCACACACTCACACTCACACTCTCTCTCTCTCTCTCTCTCTCTCTCTCTCTCTCTCTCTCTCTCTCTCTCTTCGTCAATCACCCCTTCGCCATTAGTTTTGAATTTTAAAGACGTTCGCCCCATTAGTTTGGCGATTATCAAACCTTGCTGGCCAAGTCTTTGTTAATTTTAAGAACTTTGATCTATATTTTCCGGGCGAACGATAGCGAGCCTAAAATTGAAGAGGAATTCCTCTATCGAAAAATGTACAAATTTATGTGGATGGGGGATCTTGGAGGCTAATAGATTCAGCTTGATGGAGGTCTAGGGAGGAAACTAAAAATATAATAAATAAAAATATATAAATTAAACTATAAATACACCAATAAATAGCCCCCCCCCCCCCCACCCCCCCTTTATACCTTCCTGGAGACACCATCGCCTTGAGTGTGTCGTATTTAATTCACTACCTGTACAATACTGTTAATAATATTGTTATAGATAGATAGATAGATAGATAGATAGATAGATAGATAGATAGATAGATAGAGGGATAGATAGATAGATAGATAGATAGATAGATAGATAGATAGAGGGATAGATAGATAGATAGATAGATAGATAGAGGGATAGATAAATAGATAGATAGACAGATAGATAGATTAGATAGTTTCCTCCCTAGACATGTATCAAGCTTAAAAGAACACCCCCTAGACCAACCTTCAAGATAAATTTGTACATTTTTAGGTAGAAAAATGGCCGGTTCCTCCTAAAACTCCAGGCTCGCTATCGCTCGCCTGGAAAAAAAATCGACACCGAAATGGCACGAAAGGTCCTAATATTGACAAATAAATGGGCTGAAAGGTCTTGACATCGATACG
Organism: Paralithodes platypus; assembly: GCA_032716605.1. Taxonomy (NCBI): domain Eukaryota; kingdom Metazoa; phylum Arthropoda; class Malacostraca; order Decapoda; family Lithodidae; genus Paralithodes; species Paralithodes platypus. Next base: position 3,447,463 of record CM064490.1, on the reverse strand, counting down.
GTAAAAAGGGGGCGAAAGGTCTTAAAATCTCATAACTCATGGGGCTAAACACGAGGGAGAAGGGGGTACGGACAAACTAAAGTTCCTGGATACACCACCGCCTTGAGTGTGTTGTACGGGTTAAGGGGAGGTATTTAGTTTGTTCCCTAGACCTCCATCAACCTTAAAATTACACCCCCTTGAGTCCCTTTCAAGATAAATTTGTACATTTTTCGGTAGAAAAATGTCCCGGCCGAAGGCCGATTCCTCTTAAATTACAGGCTCGCTATCGCTCGCCAGGATATAATCGACACCTAAATGGCACGAAAGGTCTTAATATGGGGTGAAAGTTCTTAAAATCGCTAAACTAATGGGGGCAAACACTTTATAATATCAAAAGCAATGGGGCTAAACGTGAGGGAGAAAGGGGTCAAGAAAAAAATCCCTCAAGTGGATATCTTCCCTTAATGCACTAACTGTACAATACCGCTAATAATCATGTTAATTGTAGTGGGTGGGACCAGGTGTACTAAGAGACTACACCTTTACCTGTTAGATAGATAGATAGATAGATACTGTTAACCCTCTCCGAAATATGACGCGATTTTGAGCCTATTAGGGGTACTTTAAAGCCTTTGTTACCATCAGGGGTATTTAGAAACCTTTAGTTTAGTTACTTCAACCTCTGCAGTTGTCTTTGAGTTAGCTGTGTTGAGCCTATTGGGGATACTTTAAAGCCTTTGTTACCATCAGGGGTATTTAGAAACCTTTAGTTTAGTTACTTCAACCTCTGCAGTTGTCTTTGAGTTAGCTGTGTTGAGCCTATTGGGGATACTTTAAAGCCTTTGTTACCATCAGGGTTATTTAGAAACCTTTAGTTTAGTTACTTCAACATCTGCAGTTGTCTTTGAGTTAGCTGTGTTGAGCCTATTGGGGATACTTTAAAGCCTTTGTTACCATCAGGGGTATTTAGAAACCTTTAGTTTAGTTACTTCAACCTCTGCATTTGTCTTTGAGTTAGCTGTGTTGAGCCTATTGGGGATACTTTAAAGCCTTTGTTACCATCAGGGGTATTTAGAAACCGTTAGTTTAGTTACTTCAACCTCTGCAGTTGTCTTTGAGTTAGCTGTGTTGAGCCTATTGGGGATACTTTAAAGCCTTTGTTACCATCAGGGGTATTTAGAAACCTTTAGTTTAGTTACTTCAACCTCTGCAGTTATCTTTGAGTTAGCTGTGTTGAGCCTATTGGGGATACTTTAAAGCCTTTGTTACCATCAGGGGTATTTAGAAACCTTTAGTTTAGTTACTTCAACCTCTGCAGTTGTCTTTGAGTTAGCTGGGTTGAGCCTATTAGGGATACTTTAAAGCCTTTGTTACCATCAGGGGTATTTATAAACCTTTAGTTACCGTAAGTTACTTCAACCTCTGCAGTTATCTTTGAGTTAGCTGTGTTGAGCCTATTAGGGATACTTTAAAGCCTTTGTTACCATCAGGGGTATTTAGAAACCTTTAGTTTAGTTACTTCAACCTCTGCAGTTGTCTTTGAGTTAGCTGTGTTGAGCCTATTGGGGATACTTTAAAGCCTTTGTTACCATCAGGGGTATTTAGAAACCTTTAGTTTAGTTACTTCAACCTCTGCAGTTGTCTTTGAGTTAGCTGTGTTGAGCCTATTAGGGATACTTTAAAGCCTTTGTTACCATCAGGGGTATTTATAAACCTTTAGTTTAGTTACTTCAACCTCTGCAGTTATCTTTGAGTTAGCTGTGTTGAGCCTATTGGGGATACTTTAAAGCCTTTGCTACCATCAGGGGTATTTAGAAACCTTTAGTTTAGTTACTTCAACCTCTGCAGTTGTCTTTGAGTTAGCTGTGTTGAGCCTATTGGGGATACTTTAAAGCCTTTGTTACCATCAGGGGTATTTAGAAACCTTTAGTGTAGTTACTTCAACCTCTGCAGTTGTCTTTGAGTTAGCTGTGTTGAGCCTATTAGGGATACTTTAAAGCCTTTGTTACCATCAGGGGTATTTACAAACCTTTAGTTTAGTTACTTCAACCTCTGCAGTTGTCTTTGAGTTAGCTGTGTTGAGCCTATTGGGGACACTTTAAAGACTTTGTTACCATCAGGGGTATTTAGAAACCTTTAGTTTAGTTACTTCAACCTCTGCTGCAGTTGCCTTTGAGTTAGCTGTGGGTAGAAACTAATTTTGGAGAGGTAATTATATGAGTGAGAGAACTCTATTTCTTATTGCTACTCTGGCAACCTCTGCGTCATAAATGCGTGAAAGGGTTAAGCCGGTATCACACGAGAGTTTTTATAGTCAACATTCGATGATCAACATTTGTCTGGCAACATTTCTGGACTATTTTGCACTGGTATCGGAAACTAGACTCTTGGTAGATGAATTTAGGTGACCGATATATTGTAAATGTTGACCACATAAGCTGCCAGATCAGTGTTGAGGATAAATGTTGAGGGAAAATGTGCTCGTGTGATACCGGCTTTTACTCTCTGGAAGTTAACCCGCGCAGTACCAGGGCCGTCCTTTTGGAAGTTAACCCGCGCAGTACCAGGGACGTCCTTTGGAAGTTAACCCGCGCAGTACCAGGGCCATCCTTTGGAAGTTAACCCGCGCAGTACCAGGGCCGTCCTTTTGGAAGTTAACCCGCGCAGTACCAGGGACGTCCTTTTGGAAGTTAACCCGCGCAGTACCAGGGCCGTCTTTTGGAAGTTAACCCGCGCAGTACCAGGGACGTCCTTTGGAAGTTAACCCGCGCAGTACCAGGGCCGTCCTTTGGAAGTTAACCCGCGCAGTACCAGGGACGTTCTTTGGAAGTTAACCCACGCAGTACCAGGGCCGTCCTTTTGGAAGTTAACCCGCGCAGTACCAGGGACGTCCTTTGGAAGTTAACACACGCAGTACCAGGGCCGTCCTTTGGAAGTTAACCCGCACAGTACCAGGGCCGTCCTTTGGAAGTTAACCCGCGCAGTACCAGGGCCGTCCTTTGGAAGTTAACTCGCGCAGTACCAGGGCCGTCCTTTTGGAAGTTAACCCGCGCAGTACCAGGGACGTCCTTTGGAAGTTAACCCGCGCAGTACCAGGGACGTCCTTTGGAAGTTAACCCGCGCAGTACCAGGGACGTCCTTTGGAAGTTAACCCGCGCAGTACCAGGGACGTCCTTTGGAAGTTAACCCGCGCAGTACCAGGGACGTCCTTTGGAAGTTAACCCGCGCAGTACCAGGGACGTCCTTTGGAAGTTAACCCGCGCAGTACCAGGGCCGTCCTTTGGAAGTTAACCCGCGCAGTACCAGGGCCGTCCTTTTGGAAGTTAACCCGCGCAGTACCAGGGCCGTCCTTTGGAAGTTAACCCGCGCAGTACCAGGGCCGTCCTTTGGAAGTTAACCCACGCAGTACCAGGGCCGTCCTTTGGAAGTTAACCCGCGCAGTACCAGGGCCGTCCTTTGGAAGTTAACCCGCGCAGTACCAGGGACGTCCTTTGGAAGTTAACCCACGCAGTACCAGGGCCGTCCTTTTGGAAGTTAACCCGCGCAGTACCAGGGACGTCCTTTGGAAGTTAACCCACGCAGTACCAGGGCCGTCCTTTGGAAGTTAACCCGCGCAGTACCAGGGCCGTCCTTTGGAAGTTAACCCGCGCAGTACCAGGGCCTTCCTTTGGAAGTTAACTCGCGCAGTACCAGGGCCGTCCTTTTGGAAGTTAACCCGCGCAGTACCAGGGACGTCCTTTGGAAGTTAACCCGCGCAGTACCAGGGACGTCCTTTGGAAGTTAACCCGCGCAGTACCAGGGACGTCCTTTGGAAGTTAACCCGCGCAGTACCAGGGACGTCCTTTTGGAAGTTAACCCGCGCAGTACCAGGGACGTCCTTTGGAAGTTAACCCGCGCAGTACCAGGGACGTCCTTTTGGAAGTTAACCCGCGCAGTACCAGGGCCGTCCTTTGGAAGTTAACCCGCGCAGTACCAGGGACGTCCTTTTGGAAGTTAACCCGCGCAGTACCAGGGCCGTCTTTTGGAAGTTAACCCGCGTAGTACCAGGGCCGTCCTTTTGGAAGTTAACCCGCGCAGTACCAGGGCCGTCCTTTTGGAAGTTAACCCGCGCAGTACCAGGGCCATCTTTTGGAAGTTAACCCGCGCAGTACCAGGGCCATCCTTTTGGAAGTTAACCCGCGCAGTACCAGGGCCGTCCTTTTGGAAGTTAACCCGCGCAGTACCAGGGCCGTCCTTTGGAAGTTAACCCATACAGTACCAGGGCCGTCCTTTGGAAGTTAACCCGCGCAGTACCAGGGCCGTCCTTTTGGAAGTTAACCCGCGCAGTACCAGGGCCGTCCTTTGGAAGTTAACCCGCGCAGTACCAGGGCCGTCCTTTTGGAAGTTAACCCGCGCAGTACCAGGGCCGTCCTTTTGGAAGTTAACCCGCGCAGTACCAGGGCCGTCCTTTGGAAGTTAACCCGCGCAGTACCAGGGCCGTCCTTTGGAAGTTAACCCGCGCAGTACCAGGGCCGTCCTTTGGAAGTTAACCCGCGCAGTACCAGGGCCGTCCTTTTGGAAGTTAACCCGCGCAGTACCAGGGCCATCTTTTGGAAGTTAACCCGCGCAGTACCAGGGCCGTCCTTTGGAAGTTAACCCATACAGTACCAGGGCCGTCCTTTGGAAGTTAACCCGCGCAGTACCAGGGCCGTCCTTTTGGAAGTTAACCCGCGCAGTACCAGGGCCGTCCTTTTGGAAGTTAACCCGCGCAGTACCAGGGCCATCTTTTGGAAGTTAACCCGCGCAGTACCAGGGCCGTCCTTTTGGAAGTTAACCCGCGCAGTACCAGGGCCGTCCTTTTGGAAGTTAACCCGCGCAGTACCAGGGCCGTCCTTTGGAAGTTAACCCATACAGTACCAGGGCCGTCCTTTGGAAGTTAACCCGCGCAGTACCAGGGCCGTCCTTTTGGAAGTTAACCCGCGCAGTACCAGGGCCGTCCTTTTGGAAGTTAACCCGCGCAGTACCAGGGACGTCCTTTTGGAAGTTAACCCGCGCAGTACCAGGGACGTCCTTCTTATCAGATTCTGGCAACTATGAGATGATTATATTCAGCTTAGGAAGGACCTCTAGCCATAATAAGACTTCAAACTATCGCAACCAACCCTTTTACCTACCACAGATCCTTCCCAAGCTGCATAATATCGTCTACATATATAGCTAGAGTCAAATATAACACACGTCGCTGGTACTCAAAGGGTTAACGGAGGAGAAACTAGGAAGTATATATATATATATAGATATATATATATATATATATATATATATATATATATATATACAGTGAAATGCAAGGTTATTGTTTTATCTTTTTTATGTGCATGAAGGAGAGAGAGAGAGAGAGAGAGAGAGAGAGAGAGAGAGAGAGAGAGAGAGAGAGAGAGAGAGAGAGAGAGAGAGAGAGAGAGAGAGTGTGTGTGTGTGTGAAAGTGTGAGAGTGAGAGAGAGAGCCAGAGCGACAGGAAATTTCAGAGGAAATTCCGATAGGTGGGAGAGTGGAATGCACAATAAGAATATATATATATATATATATATATATATATATACCGTATATACTGTATATATATTTAATTGTAGAACTTGCAAAATAAACACACCAAAACTGGGACGACACACGATGAATGCAAAGGAACTAATCAAAACCACTATGTGGAAATAACACATATGCTGTACATCACTACATGAGTAAACCCGGAGTCACACGAGCCATTTTTCCAGCAATTTATACGGGCAATTCTGGTCAGGAAGCTTAAAAAATGACACTTTATCAGAATTGGGCCGCCTAACAACAATCTACCTCCAGTCTAATTGCCAATACCAGTGCGAAAAGTCCCGAAATAATACGAGAACAAAGTTGCTCATGGAAAATTGATAGAAAAAGCGATCGTGTGACAGCGGCTTAAGGGGAGATCTCCACTTGAGGAATGTTTTTCTTGACCCCTTTCTCCCTCATGTTTAGCCCCATGGCTTTTGATATTATTAAACGTTTGCCCCATTAGTTTAGCGATTTTAAGAACTTTCACCCCATATTAAGACCTTTCGTGCAATTCAGGTGTCGATTTTATCCTGGCGAGCGATAGCGAGCCTGTAATTTAAGAGGAACCGGCCTTTGGCCGGGCCATTTTTCTACCGAAAAATGTACAAATTTATCTTGAAAGGGACTCGAGGGGGTGTAATTTTAAGCTTGATGGAGGTCTAGGGAACAAACTAAATACCTCCTCTTAAAAATTAATGTGGTGGTTTACAGATTTACCATATACCGGTACTCACACAAACAGGAACCTCGACTCACCTTTGTCTGAAAGAGAAAAATATACATCATTAATATACAAATTAAATATGCATTGTATGTATGTATGTATGTATGTATGTATGAATGTATGTGTGTATGTATGTATGTATGTATGTATGTATGTATGCATGTATGTATGTATATATGTATGTATATATGTATGTATGTATATGCTCAGGCACATACCCCATAGGTGGGGGTGGCCGACTCCAGACAGAGCCCCAACAGAAACAACATTTAAAGTTCCAATTTTTTAGGGTCCGGGACCACTTTCGCGTTCCCTCGCCCCTTTCTCAGTCTCGTCTAGTAGGTGAATTTTACAAGGGGAGGAGGATTCCTAGCCTCCCGCCCCCCCGAAAATAGGCTATATGAGAGAGAGAGAGAGAGAGAGAGAGAGAGAGAGAGAGAGAGAGAAACTATCTCACAAACCTCCTTGGGTGGGAAATTCGCCGGAAATGAGGTTGTAAAGATGAACTCTCCACCCCTCCTCCTTCCACCCCTCCTTCCCCCCCCCCCCCCCCTTCCTGACACCAATGACCCCCTCTCTTGAAAACGTTATCCAGCACGTGCCAATGCCCTTTATATATATATTGTGTATATATATATATATATATATATATATATATATATATATATATATGCCTATATATTTATATACATTATAATGTTATTAATTTCACTCCACACAGCAAACACCAGCATGTGCTTCTACCGGGATTCGAACTTGGGTTACCACAAACATATCTTCAACACTCTAACCATTACACCATCAAGACAGTTATAAGCACAGCACATGACCACGATTCATATTAATCTAATCTAATCCTCACCTGCTCTATCAATAGCGTAATGCTTAGGCCAAAGGAAAGAATATATATGCCGTAATATATATATATATATATATATATATATATATATATGTATATATATGTGTGTGTGTGTGTGTGTGTGTAAAAATAATAATAATAATTATCGGTGTTATTGTCCATTGCAGCCCTGAGGCTGGACATCTACAGAGTATTTCTTTCCCTATGCTTATTCTACCTTAACTACGAGGTCTCATGCGACCTTAGGCGACCGTGAGGTGCCTGGCTTCCCACCAAGTACTGTACATACGCAGATGCACTTTGTATTGGTGAGAAGATGTGTAGGCGAACACAGGCTGATAGCAGCTTGGTTAGGGAGGAACCACGATACAATTCTCTCCGTCGCTATGGCCGAAAAAAACTTTAGGATTCTGGTGGATTCGAACCGTCACCCCAGCCCCTTTCGGTCAGCACGTAACACAGCGCCTTAACCGACTGGACCACAGCGACCCGACCCGTATGTATATGTGTGTGTGTGTGTGTGTGTGTGTGTGTGTGTGTGTGTGTGTGTGTGTGTGTGTGTGTGTGTGTGTGGTTAATGGGCACACTATTTCCTGTGGAGGGCAGTACCCAGGGGAGGCCACATATAGGCATATGATAAGGAGTTGCTGGAACTCCTGTTTCATTTACCTGGCTTCCCTCACTGTTTCTATGTGTGCCTCACCTACACAGAGAGTAATCCAGCTAACTCTCACAAACACCCCCTATTTTGTCACTACATTTAAGCACGTCCGACATCTTTCCCAAGCATCTAAAATACCTATAATGTACATTGATTTTGGCTCTATGCCGCTCTTTCAAACACTGGAAGAGACACTTGTTACAGGCAGCTCAGCCTTTTGTCTCCTTCATACAAATACACAATATAAATAAATAGATAGATAGATATATAGTGGGAGTCAGAGAAGAGAGAGAGAGAGAGTGAGTGAAAGAAAGAACGAAATCAAAATAGATAGATACATGGCGAGAGAGAGAGAGAGAGAGAGAGAGAGAGAGAGAGAGAGAGAGAGAGAGAGAGAGAGAGAGAGAGAGAGATAGTGGGATTTAGCGCTAAGAGAGAGAGAGAGAGGGAGGGAGAGAGGTAAAGATAGCCTAAGGTTAAACTCACCGTTCCTTAACATTCTTACACCTGCCTCAAGGGTGACCTCTCTCTCTCTCTCTCTCTCTCTCTCTATCTATGTATCTTTCTCTCTCTCTCTCTATCTATGTATCTTTCTCTCTCTCTCTCTCTGTCTCTTCTCTCTCTCTCTCTCTCTCTTTCTCTCTCTCTCTCTCTCTCTCTCTTCTACATATTTCAGAGTAGAAGTTTTTCTCATTCTACTGAGGGATTTTTTTCCCCCAATTTAATTTCATGCAGACCAACGGTCGGAGGTTGAGGTGGGTGGGGAGAGAGCCTTCTGCTTTGCTATCCTTGCCTTCCACTTTGTAGCAAATTCTATTTTAGCATTAAGTGTATCTATGTAACTCTCTGACAAGGGGCAAACGTCTTAAAATCTCAAAACTAATGGGGTTAAACTTGAGGGAGAAGGGGGTATTGGATGATGTTTTCCAGATTAAGAAGGTATCGATTTTTCCCTGGCGAGCAATAGCGAGCCTGTAATTTAAAGAGGAACCGGCCTTACCGAAAAATGTACAAATTTATCTTGAAGGGGGGTCCATGGGGGTGTGTTTCTAAGCTTGAAGGAGGTCTAGCGAGGAAATGAATACATGAATAAATAGACCAAAAACCCAGTCACTACCCTCTTAAGGGGGGTGACCTGTTTTTGGTTCTGTCCTTTTCTATCTTGCTCTGGCTTGTATCCATTTGGCCCCATTCAGCCTACTGTTTTAAGACGTTTATCCCCATCCAGGTGTCAATTTCTTACTGGTGAGCGGTAGCGAGCCAGCATATTTTTTATTTTTGTTTGACAGCAGGCTAAATTTGTACATTTTTCGATAGAAAAATTTCTCCGGCGAAGCCGGATTTCTTCATATAATGCTGGGTCGCTATCGCTCGCCAGGAAGAAATCGACACCTAGATGGGGATAAACGTCTTAAAATAGTTGGCTGAATGGGGCCGAATGGATACAAGCCAGAGAAAGAGAGAAAAGGACAGAAATAACCAAAAGCAGGTCTAGACGTGGAGGTGTAAGAGGAGACTAGTTCTGTTGTTATATTAGTCTGGGCTTTCCAGGACTTAACTTCAAAACATCCTCTCTCTCTCTCTCTCTCTCTCTTATCTAAAGCCGGTATCACACGAGAGCTTTTATAGGGTGACCGGTCAACTCAACCAGTAGACCATTTCAACCAGTAGCTCTCAACCAATACGGTTAGGTTAGGTTAGGTTAGTACTATATTTTGGCACTGGTTTGGTTGGTGTGAGTTAATTTGGCACTGGTTGAGAGCTACTGGTTGAAATGGTCTACTGGTTGAGATGTTAGGTTAGGTTAGGTTAGGTTAATACTATATTTTGGCACTGGTTTGGTTGGTCTGGGTTAATTTGGCACTGGTTGAGAGCTACTGGTTGAAATGGTCTACTGGTTGAGATGTTAGGTTAGGTTAGGTTAATACTATATTTTGGCACTGGTTTGGTTGGTCTGGGTTAATTTGGCACTGGTTGAGAGCTACTGGTTGAAATGGTCTACTGGTTGAGATGTTAGGTTAGGTTAGGTTAGGTTAATACTATATTTTGGCACTGGTTTGGTTGGTCTGGGTTAATTTGGCACTGGTTGAGAGCTACTGGTTGAAATGGTCTACTGGTTGAGATGTTAGGTTAGGTTAGGTTAGGTTAATACTATATTTTGGCACTGGTTTGGTTGGTCTGGGTTAATTTGGCACTGGTTGAGAGCTACTGGTTGAAATGGTCTACTGGTTGAGATGTTAGGTTAGGTTAGGTTAGGTTAATACTATATTTTGGCACTGGTTTGGTTGGTCTGGGTTAATTTGGCACTGGTTGAGAGCTACTGGTTGAAATGGTCTACTGGTTGAGATGTTAGGTTAGGTTAGGTTAGGTTAATACTATATTTTGGCACTGGTTTGGTTGGTCTGGGTTAATTTGGCACTGGTTGAGAGCTACTGGTTGAAATGGTCTACTGGTTGAGATGTTAGGTTAGGTTAGGTTAGGTTAGTACTATATTTTGGCACTAGTTTGGTTGGTGTGGGTTAATTTGGCACTGGTTTGGTTGGTGTGGGTTAATTTGGCACTGGTTGAGAGCTACTGGTTGAAATGGTCTACTGGTTGAGTTGACATGGAACCCTTTCATAGTCAACTTTCTATTATCAACATTTCTGGAATATTTGTCATTGGTATCGGAAACTAAACTGATGATATGAATTTAGACGTAATAAATGTTTTAAATATTGACCTCATAAGCTGCCAGACCAGTGTTGAGGGAAAATATGCTCGTGTGATACCGGGTTAAGGGGGGATGGTTCACTTTGTGGGCGATTTTTGCATGTTTTCGTTATTTTTCTAGTTTCCTCCCTAGACCTCCATCAAATTAAAAAAAAAAAAAAACATCCATTAGATCCCCCTTCTAGATTAATTTGTACATTTTTCGGTAGAAAAATTTCGGCCGGTTTCTTCCAACATTACAGGCTCACTATCGTTCGCCAGGGAAAAAATCGACCCCTAAGTAGCACGAAAGGTCTAAATATTGACGAAGAAATGGGGCGAAAGGTCTTAAAATCGACTAACTAATGGGGCAAACATCTTAACATCTGAAAACTAATGGGGCTAAACATGAGGGAGACAGTGGTCCATAAAACCGGGCCCTCCCCCCTGAGAGAGAGAGAGAGTTGTATAACCCAGCATAGCAGCTATATTTAGACTATTTTGTGCAGTTTAAAAAGGATCTCCAGCGATAAAACAAGCTTTCAACTACCGGTATCTCACTTAAGGGGAGGTTTTTAGTTTGTTTCCTACTCCTCCAGCAATCTTAAAATTCCACCCCCTTGACCCCCTTTCAAGATAAATTTGTACATTTTTCGGTAGAAAAATGTCCCGGCCAAAGGCCGGTTACTCTTAAATTACAGGCTCGCTATCGCTCGCCAGGATAAAATCGACACCTAAATGGCACGAAAGGTCTAAATATTGACAGAATGGGGCGGAAATTCTTAAAATCACCAAACTTATGGGGGCAAACGTCTTAAAATCTCAAAAACAATGGGGGCTAACCATGAGGGAGAAAGGGGTCAAGAAAAAAATCCCTCAAGTGGAGACCTCCCCTTAACCCTTTTTAGTGCCACTGACCCGTCTTGAACTGCTCACAAGCGCCACATATGCCAGAATAGAATTAAGCAGACGTTTCCGGTACACAAGGGGTTACCTTAACACACACACACACACACACACACACACACACACACACACACACACACACACACACACACACACACACACACACACACACACACACACACACACACCCACACACACACACACACACACACACACACACACACACACACACACACACACACACACACACACACACACACACACACTCTCTCTCTCTCTAATACACCCTATGTACTCCTTTGTCCCCTACTAACTTCCTAAGCCTGCCACGGACATTAGTTCCAGGGCAGTAGTTCCCTTTCCAATGTTCACTTACCCACTCTAAACCACTGTTTGGACACTTGATCCTCAGTGTTTTGGAGGACAAGCAGCCTAGAAGGGTCACTAGATCTGTTGTTGCTTGATTTCCTTTGTACTTCCTTTGTAGTACATATACTGTATATTCTAACACACACACACACACTCACACTCATAATCTCTATCTAACACTAACACATACTATCTCTCTAACACACACACATACACACACTCACACTCATACTCTCTATCTAACACTAACACATACTATCTCTCTAACACACACACACATACACACACACACACATACACACACAGGTTAAGAGGACTGACCGGTTATTTACTAACTTCCAGGCCTTACTTCCAATGTAAATGCAATGTGGCACAGGTGTAGCCTATGTCACCATAAAACTAAGTAAAAAAAAAAAAAAATTTTGTTGGCGTTTTTCTTACAATTTAGGTAAAACAAAGGTTGCAAACTATAGCACTACTACGACCCATTCTACTCCTACAGAAATCCCTATAGCACGTGCTGTATGTGATCAAACGACTCCCAATAGGTGTGTCTGTAGTTGCTATAAGGAACATTTTATATATTTTGTGTATTTTTGGATTTAGGTGATTATGAATTAAGGTGAAATTATTGTGTAGCATTTTACGACTGTGACAACAATGCTGCAACCAAACCAAGTTGGCTAGAGTACATTGGCTTTATAGGACTTGTAGTGTTTGTAATTACCTTTCCAATGGTATATACACCATTCCTATAGCTCCAATAAACATTTTAGAGTAACATCCGAAAGTGCGACAATATAGGTTCTGGGAAAAACATGTGAAAGTCTAAGGTACCGGGTAATTAGGTGATTTTTTTTTTTTTTTTTTTTTTTTTTTAGATTTACAATATTTTACGCAGGAACATGGCAAATTAGAAGATAAAGCGTATGGGAGGTTGTAGAGTACCATAGCTTACACTCTTTCCATTTATATAGGTAGCCTATGCTCCTCGTACGACCAGTAGTTACTGAGCATGTTAATTTCAAAGTTCGCTATATAACGTTTTTAGAATTCCAGGAAAAGTTTGGAAAACATAAAAAAATACTATTTCCAATGGGTTTTCACTAATAACATTTCACTGCCTTATGAAGGGATGTTGACTCTTGTTGAGTAAACACCTATTGGTATTTTCAGGAGTTAGAGTGTTTTAAGCCTAAATTAACCAGTTGGTCCCCTTAAGGTCTCTCTCACACACACACACACACACACACACAGGTTAAGGTCTCTCTCACACACACACTAATATTCACACGTTGTACACACCAATTATGTTATATGAGGTGTGGGTGGGTGTGTGGGTGTGTGACGCAATACTATTACTAGACACACACACACAGGTTAAGGTCTCTCTCACACACACACACTAATATTCACACGTTGTACACACCAATTATGTTATATGAGGTGTGGGTGGGTGTGTGGGTGTGGGTGTGTGACGCAATACTATTACTAGACACACACACACAGGTTAAGGTCTCTCTCACACACACACACTAATATTCACACGTTGTACACACCAATTATGTTATATGAGGTGTGTGTGTGTGGGTGGGTGTGTGTGTGTGACGCAATACTATTACTAGACACACACATACCCTGACAAACACACACACACACACCAATAAACACACACACACCAACAAACACACACACACCAACAAACACACACACACCTACAAACACACACCCACACACACACACATCAATTTTGTAATAACTATGAGCAGTTCAAGAAGAGAGTAGATAGTATTTTGCACACTCTGTAAAGAGTGTAGTGCATTAAACAGTCTCTCTCCTTCCACTGCCAGTATCTCCTCGGGATGGACCGCCAGACCTTTGAGATACGAACTCTCTCTCTCTCTCTCTCTCTCTCTCTCTCTCTCTCTCTCTCTCTCTCATACCGTTATACCCTAGAGCTACGGTACCTGCGCTAAGATCTGCTAGTAGCCAACCTTAACCTTATTTGCATACACAGTACCTTGCTTAACTTACACACACACACACATATACATACATAGCCTACATACTTAATAAACACACACATAGACACATACACTCGCACTTATTCTCTCTTTCTCTCTCTCTACACACACACACACACACACATTAGTGCTATAACAATATTAAGCCTAGTATATTTATATATTTTCACTAATTTGATATTCACAATTTATGTTTAGAAACCCTGAAAAACCACTGAACCTATTGCAAGTATACAGTATATATATATATATATATATATATATATATATATATATATATATATATATAAAAAGAGAGATAAATAGAGAGATACAGAGATAGAGAGAGATGATATTATTGTGTATACAGTAGTTGGAAGGCCATTAATAAAATACAGATCATTACACCATGAAGGTTATTACTCAACTGTACCGTGGGTCAGTTAATTACAGGGAATAGTTAGTATCTCAAAGGTCTGGCGGTCCAATCCGAGGAGATAATCCAAGTGGAAGGAGAGAGACTGTTTAATGCACTACACTCATTACAGTGAGTGAGTGAGTGAGTGAGTGTGAGTGAGTGAGTGAGTGTGAGTGAGTGAGTGAGTGTGAGTGAGTGAGTGAGTGAGTGAGTGAGTGAGTGAGTGAGAGAGAGAGAGTGAGTGAGAGAGTGAGAGAGCATGATGGAGAAAGGGGTCCAGAAAAAGAAACTACCTCCCCCTTAACCCTTTCAGTGCGGGCATATTTCCGCTATAATGGAGCTCCCTAGCTAGCAGGGTTCACCCACAGTGTTACGGTACTACAGACATCGGCAATATTCGCTAATAATTAGCAAATGTTCCGCTACATTTGCCTTTAACTCAAAAAGGGCTTGAGCAAACTGGCTGTAAATTACCACATATATTCCATGCCTGACTCTTCCTAAATGGTAGAAATGTTACCTCGACTACTCTAGTTGTTTTTGAGTTACAGAGGGTAGAGGTAATGATTTATCGAACACTGAATATCTCTCGCAAAACCACCCCACAGAGCTTCAGTGCCGCGGTAGACTTGCCGGAGAGCGGACGGGGGCCTGTGGCGCTCCTGATCATTCACACTCGTCGTCTCCCGTTCCATACCGGTTCCGTCTATTTAAGTTTGTACTGGCTACTATCAGACAATTGTATTCAGTCTGGGAAAGGCCTCCAGCAATTGTATTCAGTCTGGGAAAGGCCTCCAGCAATTGTATTCAGTCTGGGAAAGGCCTCCAGCAATTGTATTCAGTCTGGGAAAGGCCTCCAGCAATTGTATTCAGTCTGGGAAAGGCCTCCAGCAATTGTATTCAGTCTGGGAAAGGCCTCCAGCAATTGTATTCAGTCTGGGAAAGGCCTCCAGCAATTGTATTCAGTCTGGGAAAGGCCTCCAGCAATTGTATTCAGTCTGGGAAAGGCCTCCAGCAATTGTATTCAGTCTGGGAAAGGCCTCCAGCAATTAACAGGCTTCGAACTATCCTCAATAACCCTTTTTACTACCACATATCCTTCTTAAGGGGGGATGGGCCGGTTTTCTGGACCACTTTCTCCCTCATGTTTAGCCCCATTAGTTTTCAGATGTTAAGATGTTTGCCACATTAGTTAGTTGATTTTAAGACCTTTCGCCCCATTTCGTCGTCAATATTTAGACCTTTCGTGCTATTTAGGTGTCGATTTTTTCCCTGGTGAACGATAGTGAGCCTGTAATGTTGATTCATGTCTTCAAACAAAGTAGCTCCGATTTGACACCCTGCTTAGAAAAACACCCCCTAGACCCCCCCTTCAAGATAAATTTGTACATTTTTCGGTAGAAAAATGTCCCGGTTCCTCTTAAAATTTCAGGCTCGCTTTCGCTCGCCAGGAAATAATCGACACCTAAATGGCACGAAAGGTCTTAAAATTGATAACGAAATGGGGCGAAAGGTGTTAAAATCGCCAAACTAATGGGCCGAACGTCTTATAACCTCAAAACTAGCGGGGCTAAACATGAGGGAGAAGGGGGTCCAGAAAAACGGTCTGCCGCCCCTTTAAACAAAATAGCTCCGGTTGGACAGCCTGCTTTAATTGGGGTATATAATAATTCCCGGATATTTCCAGGACGTATAGATCTGTACGTTGCCCCGCAGTGGATGGGTTAATACATATCCAAAGTTGCATCATTGCATACTTACTATTCCTACGGGTTAAGGGGAGATTTCCACTTGAGGGACTTTTTTCTGGACCCCTTTCTCCCTCATGTTTAGCCTCATTGTTTTTCTAATTTTAAGACGTTTGCCCCATTATTTTGACGATTTTAAGAACTTTCGCCCCATTTCTGTCAATTTTAAGACCTTTCGTGCCATTTAGGTGTCGATTTTATCCTGGCGAGCGATAGCGAGCCTGTAATTTAAGAGGAACCGGCTTTCAGCCGGGACATTAATTTTTCTACCGAAAAATGTACAACTTTATCTTGAAAGGGGCTCAAGGGGGGTGTAATCTTAAGCTTGAAGGAGGTCTAGAGACCAAACTAAAAACCTCCCCTTAAGGGGAGGTTTGAGGTTTTTAGTTTGTTCCCTAGACCTCCATCAAGCTTAAAATTACACCCCCTACCTAGACTCCCTTGCATTATACATTTGTGCATTTTTCGGTAGAAAAATGTACCGGCCAAAGACCGGTTCCTCTTAAATTAAAGGCTCGCTATCGCTCGCCAAGAAAATGTTGACACCTAAATGGCACGAAAGATTTTAAGATTGACAGAAATGGGGCGAAAGTTCTCGACAAACTAATGAGGCGAAGGTCTTAAAATCTCAAAAGCAATGAGGCTAAACATGGAGGGAGAAAGGGGTCCAGAAAAAAGAATCCCTCAAGTGGAAATCTCCCCTTAATTTGGAGGGTACGAAGAGGGGCTCCAACGTGGGCACACACCGAGTGTTAGGTGAAGGTATTGAGGAATAACCCCTTACAACGGCACCTCTAAACACTTTCTAATGCTGTTGTAGTGGCTTTGTTGTGTGTGTTATTAGTCTGTATAGTGTAGAGAGGGTAGAAGGGGTGTTGGAGAGAGAGGAAGCTGTTGGAGTGGCTTTGTTGTGTGTGTTATTAGTCTGTATAGTGTAGAGAGGGTAGAAGGGGTGTTGGAGAGAGAGAGGAAGCTGTTGGAGTGGCTTTGTTGTGTGTTATTAGTCTGTATAGTGTAGAGAGGGGAGAAGAGGTGTTGGAGAGAGAGGAAGCTGTTGTAGTGGCTTTGTTATTTGTGTTAATAGTCTGTAGAGAGGGGAGAAGGGGTGTTGGAGAGAGACGAAGCTGTTGTAGTGGCTTTGTTGTGTGTGTTATTAGTCTGTATAGTGTAGAGAGGGTAGAAGGGGTGTTGGAGATAGAGGAAGCTGTTGTAGTGGCTTTGTTATGTGTGTTAATAGTCTGTAGAGAGGGTAGAAGGGGTGTTGGAGAGAGAGGAAGCTGTTGGAGTGGCTTTGTTATGCGAGTTATTAGTCTGTAGAGAGGGGAGAAGGGGTGTTGGAGATAGAGGAAGCTGTTGTAGTGGCTTTGTTTTGTGTGTTATTAGTCTGTATAGTGTAGAGAGGGGAGAAGAGGTGTTGGAGATAGAGGAAGCTGTTGGAGTGGATTTGTTGTGTGTTATTAGTCTGTATAGTGTAGAGAGGGTAGAAGGGGTGTTGGAGATAGAGGAAGCTGTTGTAGTGGCTTTGTTTTGTGTGTTATTAGTCTGTATAGTGTAGAGAGGGGAGAAGAGGTGTTGGAGATAGAGGAAGCTGTTGGAGTGGCTTTGTTGTGTGTGTTATTAGTCTGTATAGTGTAGAGAGGGGAGAAGAGGTGTTGGAGAGAGGGGAAGCTGTTGGAGTGGCTTTGTTATGTGTGTTATTAGTCTGTAGAGAGGGGAGAAGGGGTGTTGGAGAGAGAGGAAGCTGTTGTAGTGGCTTTGTTGTGTGAGTTATTAGTCTGTAGAGAGGGGAGAAGAGGTGTTGGAGATAGAGGAAGCTGTTGGAGTGGCTTTGTTGTGTGTGTTATTAGTCTGTATAGTGTAGAGAGGGTAGAAGGGGTGTTGGAGATAGAGGAAGCTGTTGTAGTGGCTTTGTTTTGTGTGTTATTAGTCTGTATAGTGTAGAGAGGGGAGAAGAGGTGTTGGAGATAGAGGAAGCTGTTGGAGTGGCTTTGTTGTGTGTGTTATTAGTCTGTATAGTGTAGAGAGGGGAGAAGAGGTGTTGGAGAGAGGGGAAGCTGTTGGAGTGGCTTTGTTATGTGTGTTATTAGTCTGTAGAGAGGGGAGAAGGGGTGTTGGAGAGAGAGGAAGCTGTTGTAGTGGCTTTGTTGTGTGAGTTATTAGTCTGTAGAGAGGGGAGAAGGGGTGTTGGAGAGAGAGGAAGCTGTTGTAGTGGCTTTGTTATGTGAGTTATTAGTCTGTAGAGAGGGGAGAAGGGGTGTTGGAGAGAGAGGAAGCTGTTGTAGTGGCTTTGTTGTGTGTGTTATTAGTCTGTATAGTGTAGAGAGGGGAGAAGAGGTGTTGGAGAGAGAGGAAGCTGTTGGAGTGGCTTTGTTATGCGAGTTATTAGTCTGTAGAGAGGGGAGAAGAGGTGTTGGAGAGAGAGGAAGCTGTTGGAGTGGCTTTGTTGTGTGTGTTATTAGTCTGTATAGTGTAGAGAGGGGAGAAGAGGTGTTGGAGAGAGAGGAAGCTGTTGTAGTGGCTTTGTTGTGTGTGTTATTAGTCTGTATAGTGTAGAGAGGGTAGAAGAGGTGTTGGAGATAGAGGAAGCTGTTGTAGTGGCTTTGTTGTGTGTGTTATTAGTCTGTATAGTGTAGAGAAGGTAGAAGGGGTGTTGGAGATAGAGGAAGCTGTTGTAGTGGCTTTGTTATGTGTGTTATTACTCTGTATAGTGTAGAGAGGGTAGAAGGGGTGTTGGAGATAGAGGAAGCTGTTGTAGTGGCTTTGTTGTGTGTGTTATTAGTCTGTATAGTGTAGAGAGGGTAGAAGGGGTGTTGGAGATAGAGGAAGCTGTTGTAGTGGCTTTGTTGTGTGTGTTATTAGTCTGTATAGTGTAGAGAGGGTAGAAGGGGTGTTGGAGATAGAGGAAGCTGTTGGAGTGGCTTTGTTGTGTGTGTTATTAGTCTGTATAGTGTAGAGAGGGTAGAAGGGGTGTTGAAGATAGAGGAAGCTGTTGGAGTGGCTTTGTTGTGTGTGTTATTAGTCTGTATACGTATGAGACTCGTACACTCATATGCAGTGTCACACACAACAAAAACAGCCAAAATTGACCCTTTTATTACCAATTTTGGCCTCCGTTTGCAAGATCGTTGCAAGATCACCAGGTGTCTTACAGGGATGATGCAGGTGTCATTGGAAAGCTCTCTCATTGTACTGTCACGGATGTATCATTGTATTACGCTCTGGCTCTTGCTTATGCAGGAAAAAGAGCGTGGAATGAAGGTAATATTTGGGAATGATACCCGCAGCGTGAGTGTTAATTTGACAAGCACATACACTCTCTCTCTCACCACCACCACCAACAACACAACACTGACTTCCCTCACATCTTAGAGGCACAACATCCAAGCACAACAAATAAAACAAAATAATTAAATGAAGGAGGGGATCATTCTTTCCAGCACACCTTGCAACTTTCTTTACCTGTGTTCATCTATTATGGTTGAACAGATGGTGGATAGGGCCCAGTGATCCCCTTAGAACGTGTACACCCCTCTGTATACAAGCCTCACTCTGACTCCCCCCCCCCCCCTTCTCTCTCTCTCTCTCTCTCTCTCTCTCTCTCTCTCTCTCTCTCTCTCTCTTGTAAAGCCAGGTAATAAATTTTCTTTAATACATACGAGGTTGAAAGAAATGGCAATTTCTGCGTTGGAAATTTTATTATTCAAGGTTTCCAGGTCTCTGATGAGTTTTCGCTGGGTGGCAGGAAGTAGATGAAGGAGATGAGCAAAATTCATGGTGGTACAGGGTTACATTAAAGTACATGATGATACAGGATATACGACGCGTTTCACTGGACAACCAGCATTATCAAGTAAGGATAGAATGATATAAAAGGTGAACAGGAAGGGTGTATATAGAGGGTGGAGGATCAGAAAACTCATCAGAGACCTGAAAGCTTTGAATTATAAAATTTACAACGCAGAAATTGCCATTTCTTTCAACCTCGTATGTATTAAAGAAAATTTATATATACCGGTATATATATATATATATATATATATATATATATATATATATATATATATATATATATATATATATATATACCTTTGGATGGATACCTTTGGATGTGTTCGCCGCTCCTCTAGCGGCACCAAGGAGCGCGACGCCCCTCGTTATGGGTGGTGATTTGGTGCAGTAGACTGTTTGAAGCGACAGCTCGCTCCCTTGCGAGGATGGGCTCGTCTGGCACTTTTTGCAGTTCGACATCTAGGGCTCTCTTGAAGTTGTCTAACGAGATGTCCCTCATGTCTCTTACTCGCCGTGGGAGTTTGTTGAAGAGACGTGGGCCTCTGTGTGATAACCAGCCCTCTCGCAGAGAGCCCATAGCACCCCTGTTATTCATCCGGGGGATATCACATTCCCAGCCTCTCCTATCACTAAATTTCATGACTATCGAGGTATGTAGGTTTGGTACTAAACCCTCTGCGATTTTCCACGTGTATATTATTATAGGTAACGTTCTCTTCTACGTTCCAGTGAGTACAGATTCAGTGCTCTTAAACGCTCCCAATAGTGTAGATGTTTTATCGAACTTATATGCGAAGTGAAATTTCTTTGTACACTCTCTACGTCATTTATTTCACCTGCTTTGTATGGGGATGTTAATACGCTACAGTATTCAAGCCGCGGTAGCACTAGAGATTTGAAGAGCGTTATCATAGGCAATTCACCGCGTGTTTTAAAAGTACGCAGAATCCAACCCGTTAGACGTTTCGCAGCCGCCACTTTGACCTGGTTATGTACTTTGAAACCCATATTTTCAGACATTAATACCCCAAGGTCTTTCACAGTATATATATATATATATATATATATACTGTATACCTACCTACATACATACAGTACCGTATATACAGTACCTACATACATACCGTACATACATACCTACATACATACATTCATTCATACAAACAAACCTCTCCTTAAGTGTATATATAGGCTATGTATGTATGAGTGTATGTATATTATGTATGTATGTATGTGCGTATCTGTATGTATGTACGTATATGACCACCACCTCCTACACATGACCTCCACATCACCTCAACACAACCCACTCATGACCTTCCTGACCTCATTTTGTAAACACCACAGTTACACAGAGTTACAGAGAGAGAGAGAGAGAGAGAGAGAGAGAGAGAGAGAGAGAGAGAGAGAGAGAGAGAGAGAGAGAGAGAAAAAGAGAGAGAAAAAGAGAGAGAAAGAGAAAGAGAGAGAGAGAGAGAGAGAGAGAGAGAGTTACACAGATCTTACGGTCCCTACTAGGTGGTTCGGCCTTAATATTACTAGACAGGTAGTCTATAGTGGAAGAATAGGACAGCACAGTAGAAGGCTCTCTCCCCACCCTCCGCTCCCTCCGGTTAAAAGTCCGTACCAGGAAATAGGACGAAGTGTAACCTTATGAGTCAGGGAATGCCCACAAGGAAAGTTGTTATAGAAAGACATTAGTTTGAAAGAGAAATTACACATGCCTACTGATTAATTGAGAGAGAGAGAGAGAGAGAGAGAGAGAGAGAGAGAGAGAGAGAATCCAAGACACAGCATGACTCGACAAAGAAAGCGAACAATACATTCTCTCTCTCTCTCTCTCTCTCTCTACTTGCATGTAACTATCTATCTATCTATCTATACTGTATACCAGGGTATATATATATATATATATATATATCAAATACTACACCCTGTTCCAAATAGGTAGGTTACACATCGTGAACCCTAACCTCTGTAACATAAAACAGGGCTAGAGCAAATGGGTTGTATATTTCCACACCTATTCCCTGGCTGACCCTTCCCAAATTGTAGAAACTTAATCTCTGTAACTCAAAAGAAGGTTGGAGCAAATTGACTGTATATTTACACACCTATTCCCTGGCCGACCCTTCCCAAATGGTAGAAATATTAGCTGGATTATTAAACTCTGTAACTCAAAGAGGGATACAGCAAATGGGCTGTAAATTTCCACACCCATTCCCTGGCTGACCCTTCCCTGATGGTAGAAACATTATATCTGTAACTTCAAAAAGGCTAGAGCAAATGTGCTGTACATGCCCACACCTATTCCCTGGTTGACCCTTCCCAAATGGTACACACAATGTTTTGTGTTATTAATTTCACTCCCAACACCAAAAACCTCCCAATGAAATTAATGAGATCCACCCGGGATTCGAACCTGGGTTATCACATACAGGTCTTCAACAGTCTAACCATTACACCATCAAATTAGATAAAGGTCAAGTGCGTACAGTCGCGCTAATAAGTCATGTCTCGGCACCAAGTAGGTTTTGTTCAATAGTTGGTATCAGTAATATCTAAGCTTCATTTCTTCAGATCGAGTGAAATATACAACCATGTTCCTACACTTACCCACCCTATTCAACATCTGACAGACATTAATACAGCACAGAGCGAGTGAAATATATAAACATGTTCCTACACTTACCCACCCTATTCAACATCTGACAGACATTAATACAGCACAGAGCGAGTGAAATATACAAACTTATTCCCTCACTTACCCACCCTAGTCAACATCTGACAGACATTAATACAGCACAGAGCGAGTGAAATATACAAACATGTTCCTACACTTACCCACCCTATTCAACATCTGACAGACATTAATACAGCCCAGAGGAAGCCAAACGTAATGACAGCTGGTACGTGACTTATTAGCGCCACCGTACAGGACTACGATTAATGTCCATTTAATCTGGACACTGAATAGCATATTGTTTAAAGGGAGTCACCGGCTTGTTTTTATCTTTCTCTTCTTATCTCTCTCTCCCTATCGCTCGCCAGGAAGAAAATCGAGACTTAATTGACAGGAAAGGTCTTAAAATTGACAGAAATGGGGCGAAAGACCATAAAATCGCCAAACTAATGGGGCTAAAGATGAGGGAGAAGGTGGTCTAGAAAAGCGACTCGTCTGCCCTGTGGTACTGAAAAGGGTTAAGGGGAGGTCTCCACTTGAGGGATTTTTTCTTGACCCCTTTCTCCCTCATGTTTAGCCCCATTGCTTTTGATATTATAAACCGTTTGCCCCATTAGTTTAGCGATTTTAAGAACTTTCACCCCATATTAAGACCTTTCGTGCAATTCAGGTGTCGATTTTATCCTGGCGAGCGATAGCGAGCCTGTAATTTAAGAGGAACCGGCCTTCGGCCGGGACATTTTTCTACCGAAAAATGTAAAAAATTTATCTTGAAAGGGACTCAAGGGGGTGTAATTTTAAGCTTGATGGAGGTCTAGGGAACAAACTAAATACCTCCCCTTAAGGTAGATAGTTCGAAGCCTCTTAATTGCTGCTGGAGGCCCTTTTTAAACTGAATAAAATCGTCTAATAGCAGCCACAATAGGAGTTAAGGAGAGGTTTTTAGTTTGTTCCCTAGACCTCCATCAAGCTTGAAATTACACCCCTTGACTCCCTTTCAAGATAAATTTGTAAATTTTTGGGTAGAAAAATGTCGCGGCTGAAGGCCGGTTCCTCTTAAATTACAGGCTCGCTATCTCTCGCCAGGAAAAAATCGACACTTAAATGGCACGAAAGGTCTTAAAAGTGACATAAATGGGGCGAAAGTTCTTAAAATCGCCAAACTAATAGGGCGAACGTCTTAAAATCTCAAAAGCAATCGGGGCTAAACATGAGGGAGAAAGGGGTAAAGAAAAAAAATCCCTCAAGTGGAAATAAATCTACCTTTAAATGGAACGTCGCGGTACAGAAGGGCTCGAACCCAAGCATATACTGTGTATTATCAACAACACCACCATGTACTTCACTTCACGACAACATCTTCAAAATAACACGAACATCTTGCAATTTACCGTCAGTTGCAAAGACACAGGCTGTAGGCGTTGGTTAAGGGGGCCACCTCTCTCTCTCTCTCTCTCTCTCTCTCTCTCTCTCTCTCTCTTAAGGAGCTTTTAACCTAACCCAAACCTAGCCTAGCCTATAGCCAGCCAATCTGTTTTATTATTAACTCTTGTAGATATTGTATTTAGTATCCTACTGTAGCTATATATATTTGTAATTTTAGTTGTTGCTTGCACGATCTTGTAATAACCTTTGACTGATACACTTTTTTATCTAAAAAGAGTAGGCTACTGCTTTACTAGGGTACAGTGACACCAGGGTCATCTGTTGACACAGTATATTAACCCCTTGTGTGCAGTCACACTTTATTTTTATATAATCTCTATTTGGTGAATTGTATATTTAGTTACATATTCTGTTATACATATATTTGTTTAAGGTTAGGTTATCACACCTGGTAGCCTATTTCTGCGAATTTCAATTTTATTATATTCGGTTAGGCTATTCAACGCTGGTAGCCTATTATTGCGTATTTCAATTTAAAAAAAAACTTTTGGTTAGGCTATCGCCCCTGGAAGCCTAATTCTGCGTATCTCAACATTTTTGTTTTCGGTTAGGCTATCACCCCTGATAACCTATTTCTGCGTATTTCAGCATATTTGTTTTCGGTTGAAGTGATTGAAGTGTTTTTTAAAGTGAGTGAAGTGTTGTAAAGTGAGTGAATTGTTTTTTAAGTGAGTGAAGTGATCTGAAGAAAGTGACTGTCACCATGCCTCGCGCTTGTGCGAACTGCGCCGGTAGGTTTGGTGAGTCCATGTTTGCTACTATCGATCTTCAAGTCTGCCGGCTCTGCCAGCAACGAGAGAATTTTACAGTGAAATTAGATGAAGCCTACAACAAGATCAACGTCCTCACCATGAAGCTGGAATCACTCCAAGAGTTTGTAACACTCAACGTTGGAGTGCCACAAACTTCAATTGTCACCGCAACTCCAGCAGCCACCAACGCCCCAACGTCAACTGCCAACAATTCAACGCCTACAGTAGCCATTTCAGCTGATGTTTCCGATACTCAAGATACAAATAGCGACTCTCTTCCCCCTCAAGACAACTTCCGTGTCGTGAGGAACAACGTTTGCCCCAAGACCAGGAAACACATACCGATTACCGAGTGTCAAAACCGTTTCCAGATACTCGCAGACTCAGATGACGAAGAGGAAATAGAAGAAGTCCGGCTCGTGGGAGACTCGATGATACGTGGTCAGCTCACAGAGTTTTGCGCCAGGGCACCTAAGACCAGGAAGCGTTTTTGTATCCCTGTGGTGGTGTGGATGACGTAGTTGCAGCAGTTGACGAAGTATCAAAGTTGGCCCCTGCTAATACAATGTACGTCATCCACGTTGGATCCAACGATGTACAGCGAACCCGGTCGGAAGATTTGCTTTTAAAGTACCAGCAGCTGATCAAGTCGTTTAAGGAGAAGTCATCAAGGATCATCGTCTCAGGAATCGTCCCCCGGCTCGGTGTAGAGAGCCGATTTTACAACATAGCCACCAGCACAAATCGTTGTCTAGCAAACCTCTGCAGGAAGGAGAACGTGGGATTCGTCGACACCTGGGACAATTTCTACTACGATGACTATTTGTTTTCGGACGATGGAGTTCATCTGAACCAGGTGGGAGCAGCGCGTTTTGGGCGTCTTCTCAACGATGCGGTGAAGGATTTTCGGAGAAGAAATCGACTCAGCACAGGACAACCAGGAAGGAGGACCGAAGACAGCGAGGACGGCAATCTACAAAGGAATTAAATACTAATCCGTTAAGAACCGCGAATTTGGATAAAGCTCCACCAACACGACCCAAATTCAAAACCGTCAGGGATAACGACCGAGGACCGAGGACAGCTATGAATGTAAATGTAGATCCGACCAGAACCAAAAATTCGATGAAAGAACGATCTGCGAGTTCTAAAACCGCAACTTTAAAGGTTTTCTATGCAAACGCTCGTAGCATACGCAATAAATTTTCAGATTTAGAGGAACTAGTGTTTACAGAAAATTATGATGTGATTGGCATAACAGAATCTTGGCTCAATACACAAGATAGAGACTTTTTAGCAGAGTATTCACTTCCCGGTTATGTAATGTTTGAGAACAGCCGAATAAATAAAAATGGAGGTGGCGTTTTTATTTTATATCAAAGAAAGTCTTAACCCGACCCTCGTGTCAAAACCTCAAATTGTGAACGTCGACACATCTTTTGTGCTAATAAAGAATAATAAAGGTACAAAAATAATACTTGCGTTAATATACAGACCTCCAGCTCAATCAGTGCAAACTGACCGAGAAATTTACGAACAAATTGCAGATGTAAGTAACTCACAAGATACCGTAATTTTTGGCGACTTTAATTTACCTGTGACCAAGTGGGGCGATACTCTTACTTCACACTCTGGACATGACTTGTATACGAACTTGCAAGAGAGTTCGCTTTATCAATTTGTTCGAATGCCGACCCGTGGTAATAACGTTCTTGACATTGTACTTGCAACAAAAGAAGAATTGATAGAGAATTTGAATGTTGGTGATGAATTCAGTAACAGCGACCATCGTACGATAACTTTCACTTTAAAGTTTACTAGTAACGAACCAAATAGTAGCATCGAAAAAGTCCCTAATTTCAAGAAAGCAAACTTCCATAAACTTAGAGCTATGTTTAAAGAAACTGACTGGAGCTTTTTAATTAACAATAACGACATAAATACATCTTGGAAGTTATTCGAAACCACTTACCTAAAAGCAGTGCAAGACTACATACCATCGAAAATACGGCGTCCAGGCCATAATAATAAGCCCAAATGGTGGAATAAAGATATTTCAAACTGCCTGCTTGCTAAAAAATTTGCTAATGATAGATTAAAATCCTCACAAAATGACGAAGAACGGGTGAAATTTGTAGAGCTACGACGCAAAGCCAAAAAGTTAATTAAGCAAAGTAAAAAGACCTTAGAGTTACATATTGCGAATCAAAGTAAAACAAACCCGAAAGAATTCTATAGTTATATCAGAAAGAAAAAAGTAGTTACTTCAACTGTTGGACCGTTAGTCGATGAAAAAGGAGAATACACCAAAGACGAAGTACAAATGAGTAATGCCCTCAATACCTTCTTTGCATCAGTTTTTACAACAGAAGACCTCAGTGATATCCCTACACCATCGCCGATTCAGATTGATAATTCAGATGTTCTAAGCAATATCACCGTTACAGAGAGAGAAGTATTGAATTGTTTAGATAAACTCAAGGTAAATAAAACGCCAGGACCTGATACAATCTCGCCTAGAGTTCTAAAGGAAGCTAAGAATGAGCTCTCCAAACCACTGACATTACTATTCAATAAATCCTTGCAGTCTGGAACTATGCCTGATCAGTGGAAGCTAGCCAACGTAACACCGATATTAAAAAAAGGCAGCAAATCCCTACCCAGTAACTATCGTCCAATTAGCTTAACCTCAGTTGTATGTAAAATGCTAGAAACGGTCATACGAGACAGACTCGTAAATCACTTAGAGGAAAATAACATACTTAAAGATACTCAACACGGCTTTCGTAAAAAACGTTCCTGTTTAACAAACCTCTTAGACTTCTTCCACGATATCCTCAACCTCTACGATGAGAGTAAAGCTGTAGATATTATATACCTTGATTTTCAAAAGGCCTTTGACAAAGTTCCCCACAAACGTTTACTGCTAAAACTAAAAGCGCATGGAATACAAGACGGTGTGTTGAAATGGATAGAAAATTGGCTCAGCAACAGAAAGCAAAGGTAGTCATAAACGGTAAGGCATCTAAATGGACCAATGTAAGTACCGGGGTACCCCAGGGATCGGTACTAGGACCAATTCTCTTTCTAATTTACATCAACGACATAGATGAGGGTCTCACCTGCACAATCTCAAAATTTGCTGACGATACAAAAATTGCAAATAGCGTACTCTCAAAAGAACAAGTTGACGATATGCAACACAATCTAGATAAATTGTCATGTTGGGCCCAAATTTGGCAAATGAGTTTCAATGCGGATAAATGTAAAGTACTACATGTCGGATACCTAAATGAGAAAGCAAACTATTCGATGAATGGCACTCAGCTTAAGAATGTAAACAGAGAAACTGATCTGGGAGTAACAATATCGAGTAACCTAAAACCGAGTCAACAATGTTCAGAAGTTGTTAAGAAGGCAAACAAAATAATTGGCTTTATAGGCAGGTCATTTGAGCATAAATCCAAAGAAGTTATCCTAACCCTTTACAATTCCTTAGTCCGCCCTCTTCTGGAATACTGCGTTCAATCCTGGTGCCCTTATTACCAAAAAGATATAAACAAGCTAGAACGAGTTCAACGTAGAGTTACCAAAATGATACCTAGCCTAAAGAACAAACCATACGAAGAGCGTCTTAGAGAATTAAATCTATTTCCTTTAACCCAGCGCAGATTAAGAGGTGACTTAATTCAAGTGTTCAAAATCATCAAAGGCATCGACAATATGAACTGTAGTAAGTACTTCACTATCGACCAATCTAATTACACGCGGGGAAACGGTTGCAAAATTATTGGTAAATCTTTTAACTCGCACGAATCTAAGAATTTCTTCTTCAATCGAGTTGTCAACTTGTGGAATGGGCTTCCCCGAGACGTTATAGACTGCAGCACCGTTGATTCATTTAAATTCCGCCTAGACAAATATCTCGCATCAAACCCGCGACTGACTGCGTTTGTAAATGAATAACTTTATCCTCCCCTCAGTTACTAACCCATATGTCCCCTACTAACTTCCTAGTCCTGCCACGTTAGTGGCAGGGCAGTAGTTCCCTTTCCAATGTTCCCTTACCCCCTCTAAACCACTGTTAGGACACTTGATCCTCAGTGTTTTGGAGGACAAGCAACCTAGAAGGGTCACTAGACCTGTTGTTGCTTGATTTCCTTTGTACTCCTTTGTACTCTCTCTCTCTCTCTCGCTCTCTCTCTCTCTCTCTCTCTCTCTCTCTCTCTCTCTCTCTCTCTCTCTGGGTTGTCTTCATTCGGCCCCATTCAGCCAACTGTTGTAAGACGTTTATCCCCATCCACGTGTCGATAGCGAGCCATCATATTTTGGATAATGAGTTAGACAGCTGGCTAAATTTGTACATTTTTCGATAGAAAAAGTTCTCCGGCAAAGCCGGATTTCTCCATAAAATGCTGGCTCGCTCTCGCTCGCCAGGAAAAAAATCGACTCCTGGATGGGGATAAATGTCTTAAAACCGTAGGCTGAAGTGGGCCGAATGGATACAAGCCAAAGAAAGAGAGAGAATAGAAAAGGAGAGAAAAAAAGCGGGTGACCTCCCCATAATGGTCAAGAGTTTTGTCCAACTTACTTTGAACAGGGTGTAGTTGCTGTGCAGGCTAAAAGGAAGTTGGAGCCGTAAACATCGATATTAAACGGAAATACAATAATAATGTAATGTAGGTTTCTGATGGATAATAAGCATGGTAAATTGGGTTTTACGTACCGGTATTTATATATGTACTACAACCGTACTTAACAAATGGGGCGAAAGGTCTTAAAATCGCCAAACTACTGGGGTGAACTTCGAGCACCGAGTCTACCCCAAGCTAACCCCAAACTGACAAAGAAATGGCACGAATGGTCTTAATATTGCCAACGAAATGGTGCGAAAGGTCTTAAAATCGCCAAACTAGTGGGGTGAAATGTACAGGACCGAGTCTTCCACAGGGTGACACCAGACTGAATTATAGATATACCCTAGAAGATATCTGTATAGCTGATTATCTCTAGAAGCATTATCTCTACCTCCCTCCCCCACCTCTCTCTCTAGCTCTCTCTCTCTCTCTGTATATATATATATATCTACCTGTCAATCTCTCTCCAAATATCTATCTATATATCTATCTATCTACCTGTCAATCTCTCTCCAACTATCTATCTACCTGTCAATCTCTCTCCATCTATCTATCTGTCTACCTACCGGTCAATCTCTCTCTATCTCTCTCCATCTATCTACCTGTAAATCTCTCTCCAACTATCTATCTACCTGTCAATCTCTCTCCAACTATCTATCTACCTGTCAATCTCTCTCCATCTATCTACCTACCTGTCAATCTCTCTCTATCTCTCTCCATCTATCTACCTGGCAATCTCTCTCTATCTCTCTCCAAATATCTATCTACCTGTCAATCTCTCTCCAACTATCTATCTGTCTACCTACCTGTCAATCTCTCTCTATCTCTCTCCATCTATCTACCTGGCAATCTCTCTCTATCTCTATCTATTTATCTATCTACCATTCAATCTCTCTCTATCTCTCTCCATCTATCTATCTATCTCCCCCCATCCCTCTCCCCCCCCCCCCCCACCCCTTCTCTCTCTGTCTCTCTCTGGCTACCAATGTGTAGCCTTCTACCTTGCTGTTCTATTCTTCCACCATAAACTGACCTTGTCCAGTAGTAGTATTAAGGCCGGACCACTTAGGCCTAGTAACAACCGCAAGGTCTGTGTGGTCTGAGTATCTGTGTAACACTCACTCACTCTCTCTCTCTATCTCACACACTCTCTCTCTCTCAACCTTCTGTAGCCTAGAGAGAGAGAGATTCTATGTAAAAATCTCTCTCTCTCTCTCTCTCTCTCTCTTTATCTGGCCACCAATTGCTCGTTATCCTATATGTGTGAAGGAGACAAAATGCAAACCTGTCTGTAACAAGTGTCTCTTGAAAAAGAGTGATAGAGAGCCCAAATCACGGTACGTTAGAGTCAACATATCTGGACACACGGACCTTAAGGGGAGATTTCCACTTGAGGGATTTTTTTTCTGGACTCCTTTCTCCCTCATGTTTAGCCCTATTGCTTTTAAAAATTTAAGACGTTCGCCCAGTTATTTTGGCAGTTATAAGCTACTTTCGCCCATTTCTGACAATTGTAAGACCTTTCGTGCCATTTAGGTCTCGATTTTTTTCCTGGCGAGCGATAGCGAGCCTGTAATTCAAGATTACTTCTACCGAAAAATGTACGAATTTATATTGAAGGGGGTCTGGGGGACGTTTTTGTCCCAACCGTAGGGGTAAATTTGAATTGTTCGAAAACGGCAATAACAATTAAAATCCTCAATAATTATAAATAAAATAAATATAATAAATAATCTATCTATCTATTGCCTGACGCCGTGATCCCTGAAGGGGTGGCCACGAACGAACCGCCCCCATGCACCTCTGTCCCCAGTCAGTCGACGCCCCTACTCCCAACCAGCACCGCCTTCGTTCATATACTTCCTCACGCCATCCTTCCACCTGTCGTTCGGTCTACCTCTCCCTCTCTGTCCCTCCACCTCGCTCTCGTACACCCTCTTAGTCATTCTCTCGCTTTCCATACATTCCATATGGCCGAACCGTCTCAAGGTGTTTCTTTTCACACTTTCCAGCACATCTACCTCCACACCACACCTCCTTCTTACTGCCTCATTCGTCTGTCTATCCCGCCATGTAACTCCACACGCACTTCTTAAGTAACTTATTTCCACCGCTCTCACTCTTGGTCTGAGTCTCTTCCCGAACGTCCATGCTTCGCTTCCGTAAGTCAGTGTCGGGATTACCACACTGTCATGCAAGGACTTCTTCACTTCCATACTGACCACCCTATTTCTTGTTACTGCTTTCAGCGTTCCTACAACCCTCTTCCCCTGTTGCACCCTCTCCCGCACTTCTTCATCCATAGTCCCATCTTTACTCGACACACTGCCCAGATACTTAAAAGAGCTGACAATCTCCATAGCCTGACCGTTCAGCTTCACCTCACACTCTGTGACTTCACCCCTTTCGAAAACCATAACCTTGCTCTTCCCCGTATTTACCTTCAAATTCCGTTTTTCGCACACTGTTCCAAACTCATTTACCAGACCCTTCAACACCCATTCAGTGGTGATGGGCTGGTCTATCAGAGTGAGAACTGAGCGATCTCTGCCATACCCATAGCTTACTCTTACTTTTCCTTTTACTTATATATTTTCTAGATCTCAAGTGACGGCGTCTCTTCCGTGGATTGACCTCCCAATCTACCATGATTGGAAGCCAAAGCGTCACATTTTTCCTTTGCCCCTCAACTTTCTCTTCATAATTGCTGAGGGGCACAGGGCCCTGGGTGGGGCTTTGGTTTCCCGGGCGTTTCCGCACCCTCCTCAGCTCCCCGCCATGGAGTGGCTTCGGTCACCCAGGATTTATTGTGGTATAGGCAGGGAGGGTTCTGTGGGAACGCTCGGTTGTGGCCTTGGCATTGCTCAGGGCTTTGGGGCTGTTCGGCCAGGCAGCCTGGGGGGCAGCAGCAGCAGCAGCAGCAGCAGCAGCAACAGCAGCAGCAGCAGCAGCAGCAGCAGCAGCAGCAGCACCAGCACCAGCACCAGCACCAGCAACAACAACAACAACAACAACAACAACAACAACAACTCTCATTCATTATCGCTCATCAGAACATAAATAATACATATAATAAATAATAAATATATCATAACCCCAAAACGTTGCGCCAGACAGTGTTACGTCATAGGATGAGGGAAAGACAGATGGAGGGAGAGAGTCAGGTCAGGTCCGGTGAAGGTATTGAGGGATAAGCCTTTACAACGGCACCTCGTATCTACATTCTACTTTTTCCTATTTGTCTGAAGAGTTTAGAGAAGGGAGAAGGGGTGTTGGAGAGAGAGGAAGCTGTTGGAGTGGCTTTGTTGTGTGTGCTATTATTCTGTAGAGAGGGGAAAAGAGGTGTTGGAGAGAGAGGAAGCTGTTGGAGTGGCTTTGTTGTGTGTCATTAGTCTGTAGAGAGGGGAGAAGAGGTGTTGGAGAGAGAGGAAGCTGTTGGAGTGGCTTTGTTGTGTGTGTCATTAGTCTGTAGAGAGGGGAGAAGAGGTGTTGGAGAGAGAGGAAGCTGTTGGAGTGGCTTTGTTGTGTGTGTTATTAGTCTGTAGAGAGGGGAGAAGAGGTGTTGGAGAGAGAGGAAGCTGTTGGAGTGGCTTTGTTATGTGTGTTATTAGTTCCAGAGAGCCGACTTGTTCACCAATATAGATAGGCAGATATGATAAGAGAGAGATATAGAGGATATGTTATCGACATTAATGTGGAGTACTTTGAGACGAAAGGAGCTACTTATACTTGGAAGATAACATACGTGCTGAGAGAGAGAGAGAGAGAGAGAGAGAGAGAGAGAGAGAGAGAGAGAGAGAGAGAGAGAGAGAGAGAGAGAGAGACACACAGAGAGACACAGAGAGAGAGAGAGAGAGTACAAAGGAAATCAAGCAACAACAGGTCTAGTGACCCTTCTAGGCTGCTTGTCCTCCAAAACACTGAGGATCGTGTCCAAACAGTGGTTTAGAGTGGGTAAGGGAACATTGGAAAGGGAACTACTGCCCTGGAACTAATGTCCGTGGCAGGACTAGGAAGTTAGTAGGGGACATATGGTTTAGTAACTGAGGGGAGGATAAAATAAAGTTATTCATTTACAAACGCAGTCAGTCGCGGCTTTGATGCGAGATATTTGTCTAGGCGGAGTTTAAATGAATCAACGGTGCTGCAGTCTATAACGTCTCGGGGAAGCCCATTCCACAAGTTGACAACTCGATTGAAGAAGAAATTCTTAGATTCGTGGGAGTTAAAAGATTTACCAATAATTTTGCAACCGTTTCCCCGCGTGTAATTAGATTGGTCGATAATGAAGTACTTACTACAGTTCATATTGTCGATGCCTTTGATGATTTTGAACACTTGAATTAAGTCACCTCTTAATCTGCGCTGGGTTAAAGGAAATAGATTTAATTCTCTAAGACGCTCTACATATGGTTTGTTCTTTAGGCTAGGTATCATTTTGGTAACTCTACGTTGAACTCGTTCTAGCTTGTTTATGTCTTTTTGGTAATAAGGGCACCAGCATTGAACGCAGTATTCCAGAAGAGGGCGGACTAAGGAATTGTAAAGGGTTAGGATAACTTCTTTGGATTTATGCTCAAATGACCTGCCTATAAAGCCAATTATTTTGTTTGCCTTCTTAACATTGTTGACTCGGTTTTAGGTTACTCGATATTGTTACTCCCAGATCGGTTTCTCTGTTTACATTCTTAAGCTGAGTGCCATTCATCGAATAGTTTGCTTTCTCATTTAGGTATCCGATATGTAGTACTTTACATTTATCCGCATTCAAACTCATTTGCCAAATTTGGGCCCAATGTGACAATTTATCTAGATTGTGTTGCATATCGTCAACTTGTTCTTTTGAGAGTACGCTATATGCAATTTTTGTATCGTCAGCAAATTTTGAGATTGTACAGGTGAGACCCTCATCTATGTCGTTGATGTAAATTAGAAAGAGAATTGGTCCTAGTACCGATCCCTGGGGTACCCCGCTACTGGGGTAGTTACTGGGTAGGGATTTGCTGCCTTTTTTTAATATCGGTTACGTTGGCTAGCTTCCACTGATCAGGCATAGTTCCAGACTGCAAGGATTTATTGAATAGTAATGTCAGTGGTTTGGAGAGCTCATCCTTAGCTTCCTTTAGAACTCTAGGCGAGATTGTATAAGGTCCAGGCGTTTTATTTAACTTGAGTTTATCTAAACAATTCAATACTTCTCTCTCTATAACGGTAATATTGCTTAGAACATCTGAATTTACCTTGAGTTTATCTAAACAATTCAATACTTCTCTCTCTGTAACGGTGATATTGCTTAGAACATCTGAATTATCAATCTGAATCGGCGATGGTGTAGGGATATCACTGAGGTCTTCTGTTGTAAAAACTGATGCAAAGAAGGTATTGAGGGCATTACTCATTTGTACTTCGTCTTTGGTGTATTCTCCATTTTCATCGACTAACGGTCCAACAGTTGAAGTAACTACTTCTTTCTTTCTGATATAACTATAGAATTCTTTCGGGTTTGTTTTACTTTGATTCGCAACATGTAACTCTAGGGTCATTTTACTTTGCTTAATTAACTTTTTGGCTTTGCGTCGTAGCTCTACAAATTTCACCCGTTCTTCGTCATTTTGTGAGGATTTTTAATCTTATCATTAGCACATTTTTAGCAAGCAGGCAGTTTGAAATATCTTTATTCCACCATTTGGGCTTATTATTATGGCCTGGACGCCGTATTTTCGATGGTATGCAGTCTTGCACTGCTTTTAGGTAAGTGGTTTCGAATAACTTCCAAGATGTATTTATGTCGTTATTGTTAATTAAAAAGCTCCAGTCAGTTTCTTTAAACATAGCTCTAAGTTTATGAAAGTTTGCTTTCTTGAAATTAGGGACTTTTTCGATGCTACTATTTGGTTCGTTATTAGTAAACTTTAAAGTGAAAGTTATCGTAAGATGGTCGCTAAGAGAGAGAGAGAGAGAGAGAGAGAGAGAGAGAGAGAGAGAGAGGACGTTATCGGGGCTTTTGGAGAGTACTTTTGAGACGACATTAGGTACTTATTCTTGGAAGATAACTATACGAGAGAGAGAGAGAGAGAGAGAGAGAGAATACCAATAACAAAGAAAGAGAGAGAGAGAGAAAGAGTGTGTGTGTTCGAGAGTGAGTGAGAGAATACCAATAACAAAGAGAGAGAGAGAGAGAGTGTGTGTGTGTTCGAGAGTGAGAGAATACCAATAACAAAGAGAGAGAGAGAGTGTGTGTGTGTTCGAGAGTGAGAGCGAGTGAGAGAATACCAATAACAAAGAGAGAGAGAGAATGTGTGTGTTCGAAAGTGAGAGCGAGTGAGAGAATACCAATAACAAAGAGAGAGAGAGTGTGTGTGTGTTCGAGAGTAAGAGCGAGTGAGAGAATACCAATAACAAAGAGAGAGAGAGAGTGTGTGTGTGTGTTCGAGAGTAAGAGCGAGTGAGAGAATACCAATGACAAAGAGAGAGAGTGTGTGTGTGTTCGAGAGTGAGAGTGAGTGAGAGAATACCAATAACAAAGAGAGAAAGAGAAGCGAGAGAGAAAGAGAGAGAGAGAAAGAGAAAGAGAGAGTGAGAGTGAGAGAGAGGGAACACATCGGCACTCTGTAGAAGATTGTATCCAGCATAGCAAGAATCTCCAGGTGTCAAAGGGGTGAACAACTATTATATACAGCTTAGGAAGGCTCTGTGGGGCGGTATAAGGGTGTAAAGACTGTCTCACTGAACCCTCTCACTCCCATACATCCTTCTTAAGGAGGGTCACCGGATTTTTTTTTTTTATCTTTCTCTCCTTTTCTCGCTTTCTCTGGTTTGTATCCATTTGGCCCCATTCAGCCAACTGTTTTAAGACGCTTATCCCCACCCAGGTGTCGATTTCTTCCTGGCGAGCGAGAGCGAGCCAGCATTGTATGGAGAAATCCACATTTTGCTATCGAAAAATGTACAAATTTAGCTTGCTGTCAAAACAAAATATATATATATGTAGGCTCGCTACCGCTCGCCAGGAAATTATTGACACCTGGATGGGGGTAAACGTCTTAAAACAGTAGGCTGAATGGGGCCGAATGGATACAAGCCAATGAGAGAGGGAGAGAAAGAGAAACAAAAGCGAGGTGGGCTCCCTTATACCTTTTGATGTGTTCGCCACTCTTCTAGCGGCACCAAGGAGCGCGACGCCCCTCGCTATGGGTGGGCTCCCTTAACCTCAATACATCGTCTAATGGTAGCCAGAACGAGCGGTCAAAATGCGTCATAATTTATCAGGGGGTTAACAAGTACAATGGTTAACTTTTAATATATATATATATATATAGTATCCAGGTCTCTTATTCGCTCGCTCTCTCGCTCTCTACACACACACACACACAGACATACATATAGATAGATAGATAGATAGACAAAGACACACATACATACAGACAGACAGGTAGATAGATAGATAGACATAGATAAATACATACATACATACATACGGACAGATAGATAGATAGACAGACATAGATAAATACATACATGCATACATACAGACAGACAGATAGAGATAGATAGATAGATCGATAGACAAAGACATAGATAAATATATACATACAGACAGAC